>JAHHFK020005426.1:0-78377 GCA_024533555.2 Aedes koreicus
TTTGCATCCCACAACCGCTGCTGGCCACACCCACGCATCACCCACCCCCCACCGGTTCGGATGAAAGAAAAATCAGTTCCGACGAGCCGAGAAGAAGTTGTCTACGCTGCATCTCGCGTTCGATCTTAATCCAGAACAGTCAAAGAACTTCAAAGGTGTTCCTCTCGGTCGTCTTAACGTGGGCCTCGGATGGTCAGCGGCCGTAAAACTGCAAATCGGTTCCCTATGTATGAAGGTAACTTCAAAGCGATCACAACACCCCGCCCCCCAACAACCGTCACAGCGGGTTCGATGGAATTTGATTGGGAACAGATTCGGCCTGTCATTTCGGAAAACGGTTCTGTTGGACCGAATGGATAGGTTAATGTTCTGCTAACAGGCCTTTGATTTTGCAGGTTGTATATTTATCAGGCGCTGCTCCCACAGTTTAAATGGGACTTTATTTGATCGCGAATCGGGAAGCAATGTGGCTAAGGCAGAGCTTGTGCGGGTGATTGATTTTTCGTCAATGGTGATCTTCACTTTAACCTCTAAAAATGTCTCTCTTAAGGGGGATGGGTGTGCCCCGGGGGGGGGGGTATGGGGGTTGGGGGGGGCGTAGCAGGGGGGGGTTGGGGGGGGGATTGGAGGGGTCATACTCAACGCTAACACTTAAACTCTGCTTGACGGCATGGATTCCGTAAAAACTACAGTGACGTTCTAAAATGGACACTGACAGCTTGCTGCGATCTGCCAAACTCCAAATATAATGAGGTGAAATAGCAGACATGTGATGTGTCGATCTTAAAGAAGCTTTGGCACTTTTAACCATCGAATGCTTATCGAAAAGGTGGATACGTTGGGGATAAGATGAGTTATCAAGTCTGTGTTCCGAAGTTACCTAACTAATGAGAATTTCCAGCTCAGACTCTTTTTGAGTTCAATTCAACTATCTGAACCCATTTAGCTATGAAGGCTGAGTGTTTAACTACTGGAATAGATTTTCAACTCAAGAGTAATTTTCAAAAAGGGTGGATACATTTCAGCATAAGTTTTCGATACAAAATTTTAGCTCGCAAACCTTTGATTGTATGGAAAAACAGTCTAAGGAAAAGTTGTGACCCTACTTGTGTTTGTTTGTGGTTTGCTGGTTCAAGTTCGCCAAGGAACTCGGCTTAGGGCTGCTTGTCTTCAGTTCCTCAGGCGCTCTACACTTCCTAGGTCTTGCACCACTTTGTCCAACCATTTTTTGTACCGGACGGATTTGAGGCAAACACATTTTTTGCGGGATTGTTGCCTGGCATCCTTACAACGTGCGCTACCCATTGCACCTTTCCAGTTTTGGCGACTTTCGGGATACTGGGTTTGCCATAGAGTTGCGCCAGCTCAGAAATTTACCAGACCTTAGGGTCTTGTGGAGTCCATAGTCAGCTCAAATTCCGGCTATTATGTGTCTCCGAACTCCTCTGCTGCAGTTGTTATGTGACGTCACCAAAGATCCTAGGTACAGAAACTCATCTTCCGCCTCGAACTCAACTCCGTCGATAATCACACATCTGCTGGCTCCTCCTGCTAGCAGATACTTAGTCTTCGACTTATTCACCCTTAATCCAACCTATCCGGCTCCACGTTTCAGCCTATTGTACTGCTCACGTTCTTCCGACAATGTCCACGATATTAGCTAAGCAAATGATTTCACTGGATTTATTGAAAATCGTTTCGCGCATTTTAAAGCCCGCACGTTTCATAACACCTTCTAGCGCAATGTGGAATAGGAGGCAGGAAGATTGCTGAAGTCCTACTTCAAATGAGTTCGATAGTGCTCCAGATATCTTTACATAGTACTGTACTCCATCTATCGCTACTTTGATCAGTCTAAGGTGGACCCCATAGTGGAAGCGAACGCGACGCGATGCGACGCGATGCGACGCGATCCTAGTCGAAGCGATTTTCAACGCGACTTGATACCCATAGTGAACGCGATTAGAAGCGATATCATGTAAATGAGATGTAAATAGGTGATGCCAATCGAATTTGTCGTCCTTTTTGCTCACTCCCTGTTAAAATAGTCGACGGAGCTTGACGTCAAACTCCTTTAATCATTTACACAGTGAAAGAACGAAAAAACGGCACAAAACGCGTGTTCTATTCAACTACTTCAAAGCCAAACATTGCATTTGATACTATGTAACATTTGTGTCAAATCACGAAAAGTAGGATTAAAAACGTTTGAGACCATGTAGGGTTAGCAACAATCAATTTAAAACTAGCGATTTGAAATTGCTTCTCTGTTGTAGAACCAGCGGCTGGATAATCCCTTGCTCCAAAGAACACCTTGCAGCCTGCACCTTGCTATTCTTGCGGTTTTTGTTAATAGAAGCTTCGTTTTTGTTTTAATTCACTGCGTTATTTTGACAGAATATTAGAGGGTTTGTTCGTGTAAGTTATATTATAAGGGACGAATCATTAAGCTTGGGACCGATGTGCTGGTACTTCCTGAACCAAGTGTACCAAGTGTTAGTGTACAAACTCCATGACCTTATGGTTGAAGTGTTGATTTTAGACCCACATTTTAAAGTTCCTGGTTTACATATCACGCAAATTATTCTTTGTATACTTAATTTACTTACTTAAGTCTCCTGGGGGATCTCCTAAAAGTGGGTGCATAGGACTGATAATTGGTAATTCATCCAGCAAATAGGTTTGAAAAGCAGAGTAAAATTATAATATCAGATCCGTTAGTCCTTTATTAATTGAGATTTGTGCCGATTTGTAAGATTTCCGATTGATTGAACTTGAAGAAAGATGTTGGGGTTCTCAAATATGATGGGCTGCGTTTTAATTGAATGTTTGCTTATTGCAAGGAATAAGTGGTACAACAATGAAACTAATAGGGACCCAATTTGAACATTATTCTTATTAGGGTTTACCGCAATCAAAATAGTCAAATGTACATTCTAACTTGGCAAAAGACTAATCTACCAGGTTCAATCTACAAATGCAAATGCAATAGGTCCTAAGTAACAAATGTATCAATTAGACACATAGAATCATCATAAGCTTCAAGAGCAACATTTTATTTATGGCCCTGACAACGTTTTACGTTGAAAACCATTCAAAAATTTCATGTTACACGATTGAGTTGCAATTACAATCAAAAACAAATAAAACATTCAAAACCATCGTATAACCTCTTTTGTTTTTTTTATATAGTGTTAAACATTTGTTATTTTGTTAGCAAATACTTAACCTACATGCCAGTTTCGCGAATGCGTCTGCGTCCAACGTATTGGATAATTCCTCCATTCTTAACTGCGATAGCTAAAAATAATCCAGGAACTTGAACACGGTGCTTATCAAATAAATGGTATTTGGAAGGGGTAATCACAGAAAAATTTTTTTGGAAAAAATTTTTGAAAAAAAAAAGGAGGGCGCGGGGGGGGGAACGGGGGGCGGGGGGAGAGAGGTGGGCATAGGGTATGATTATACTTGCCACACAATCATACCAATGCAAAAATGGTAACTGGCATCGAAAGCTCTCAATTAATAACTTTGGAAGTGCATTTAGAACACTAAGTTGAGAGCAAGCAATAAGCTAATGGCGAAAGCAATAAGCTTGAGACGCTAAGAAAGAAGAAACTCTCAATTCGTGTTTAAAAATTCGTCACTTTTTGACGTACACAGAGAAACCAAACTATCCAAAATTAAGTCATTTTCACTCATCTTGACAGCAAAGTAAAACCAGTCATATTTGAGTTATTTACAAAGTATCAAATTTTGAGTATTTCGAAAAGACTCAATGCTGAGTGAAATTAACTGTATGTTAAAAGCAAATCTACTACTGTATTCAAAAAATAAGGTGACTTTTTAATTTAAAAATTGCGCGTTTGGGATTTTGTCCAAATTTTTTTTTGTGCGGGGGTCTGTTAGTGACATATATTTGGCATTTCATGACATTCCCTCCATAATTAGTTTATTTACGCTTGTGTTTTCTAAACGAACAAAAGTGCTTTCGGCGATTTTTACAATGTCTGAATTTGTTGAGCAAAGAAGTGCCATTAAATTTTGTTTGCGGAACGATATTTCTGCTGCTGAAACGTTGAGGATGGTGCAGAAAGCTGAAACGTTGAGGATGGTGCGGTGAGTCAGCCATGTCGAAAAAAAATGTTTATAAGTGGTACAATGACTTCAAAGACGGTCGGGAACGCGTTGAAGACTTGCAACGGCCAGGACGGCCATCGACGTCAACTGATGAGCAACACGTGATGAAAATCAAAGAGTTAGTGTTTGAAAATCGTCGATTAACAATTAGAGACCTTGCCGATATGCTTTTCGATTTTTAAGGATCAATTGGGCCTCAGAAGAGTCAAATCGATAATGCGCCATCTCACACAGCACTCGTTCTTCGTGAGTTTGTTGCCAAAAATTCGACTCATATCGCTCCACAACCACCGTATTCACCTGATTTGGCTCCGTGTGACTTCTCGCTGTTCCCAAAACTCAAAAGACAACTTTGAGGACACCGTTTTGTATCGATTGAAGAGATTCAATGAGAATCGCTGCGCGCATTGAGGGGCATCCCGGAAGCCGACTATATGGCCTGCTTCGCGGATTGGAAAAAACGCTGGCATAAGTGCATTGCATCAGAGGGGGACTACTTTGAAGGGGACGAAATAGATTTTGATGATTAAATAAAGATTTTTTGAAATAAAACAAAAGTCACCTTATTTTTTGAACACAGTATATATATATATAAATTAAGGGGGGCTCCCATACAAATGAAACAGAAGTTTCTGCTTATCTCAAGAACTAATCAAGCAAATGGAACCAAATTTGACATGTGGGGTTTTCTAGAGCCGAAAATTTTTTCTATGATGGTTTGAGACCCTTACAAATGACAAACAAACATGTCATACAAATGAAACTGAAATTTCTTCATAACTCTAGATCTAATAAAGCAAATAGAACCAAATTTGGCATGCGGGGATTTTAAAGGCAAGAAATGTTTCTACGGTAGTTCGAGACCACTCCTCTCTATCTGGTAGGGGGGTGGGGCTCCTATACAAATGAAACACAATTTTCTGCATAACTCGAGAACTAATCAAGTAAATGGAACCACATTTTTCAGGTGGAGGTTTTTGAAGGCAAGAAATGTTTCTATTGTGATTTGAGACTCTTCCGCTCACTGAAAAAAGGGGTCTCTCATACAAATGAAACACGAATTTCTGTATAACTCGAGAACAAATCAAGCAAATGGATCCAAATCTTGCATGTGGAGGTTTTTGAAGGAAATAAATGTTTCTAAGGTGGTTTGAGACCCCTCCGCCTTCTTGAAGGGGAGACTCCACTAAAAATGAAACACAATTTTTAGCATAGCTCAAGAGCCAATGAAGCAAATGAAACCAAATTTGGCATGTTGAGGTTTTTGGAAGCAAGAAATGTTTCTATGGCAGTTCAATACCCCTCCCCATTTTGAAGGGGGCCTTATTAAGTCACAGTGAAGTCAATTTGACTGATTTTCAATAAGTACGCAGTTAATTTAACTGATTTGCAATTAGTACGCTGCTAGAGATGGCTGAGTGGTTTTCACAAATAACCCCAACGCTTTCGGCCACGGTTCGAATCTTGATGACGAATCTTGATTGATTTTTTTTCCTCACATATGAGCCCACCAAGTAACACCAGAAACATTTTCTTTGACAAGAATATAAGAACTTTGTTGTGAAGAAGTCGTGAGGATGAAATACCAAACATGTCTAGTCTTGAAAAATTTTTGGGGGTGTTTTTCTATACATATTCGGTTCAAACGTGGAACCAGAACAGCGAACACATTTTTGTCCTATGTTTGTTCGATCAACTTAAATTTTACTTCTTGAAACCATCGGTGACTGTTTGTCATCTGACCACTACGAACTATCTTTACTCACTTTTGAGTAGCCATACTTTTGACTGATTTGAGTCGAATGTACTTAATTTTGGGTTGTTTGGAAACAGCGTGTATGCTAGTTGTTTGTAAATTTGTTGATAGGTTGCATTCAAGATGAACTTTAGACATATTTTTAACATCCTCATACAATAGTGAAATTATTCAGAAAAGATTGTGGATCCAATACAGTGACGGCTGAAAATATGTATATAACGTTTATTTGAAATATTGGAATACAAATAAACACTACCTAAATGTAAGATTGTGATGCAACTCACTGATTCAAATAGTAGCCCAATTGGGCATAGGGATTTATTCAAATGTTACGTAAAGCAACAGTTTGGGAGGTTGTTTAGTATTTGTTATAAATTGTTACGCTTTATTTGTGGGGGAGTCTTTTGAGATGTAGTTGCGTACAACATAATAAAAAAATTGTATTTGTATGTTCCTTCATACTGACATCACTCTGTTCAATTTTACAAAAAACGCAGAAAATAAGAATCGAACAGGTCAAAATTAAATGTGTTACTAATGTTTTTACCCGTACTGTAGGACTGTGAACTTTGAAAATCGCCATGTTGATTTTGATGGATTCCATAAAGAAATCTCACTCAAATTCAATCATTTATTCGGGGTACCTTCTACGTTTTTTATCCAATCAATGGCGCATGAAATTAGGGAAGGTAAAACGGAAAGTTGCACTGCTAACCTTGAGCCGCATATACAATTTTGATACGACTTCCACTTTCAATTTCCTATTTGAAAAGTAATAAACGATCATCTTTATGTATGTATGTATGTAGGAAGCCACCATCCTAGCGTGGGCCTTGCCCTGCATGCGGTTCCACTTAACAGAAAGATCATGCTTTGTTACCGTTCTAAATTCAACATACTGCTGTATGAAGGGCCAAAAAGGGTTGGGCAGGCCCGTAAGCAGACACACTTACGTGAAACCTGCGGGAATAAAAGAATCTCCTTCCAGCAATATGATCCGATAAAACGAATAACAAAATACGCAATTCAGTTAAGCTTTCCACTAGATGGTTTGTTTGAGAAAGGCGCGTCAAATTCATTACAACTGTTGGAGTGGAATGTAACAATCATAAATGAAAGACACATCCCCTCCTAGACTCCGGTTGGCTGTCCACTCCATTGTCCAATTGCAACTTCAATGATGCCCTGGTGCACCCTCCCATCCCAGTATTGAAATGTTTTAAATCAATTAATTATAATAAGGTTCGTGCAATATAACTATAATAAGGTTCATGAATATAATAAGGAAATAAGTAAGTAAGTGTAAGTAATTTTATACAGCAAAATGGGTAGCCTGGGCTGGATATTGTTTTAGAATTGTACGTTTAGAGAAAAACAAACAAAACTTTTCAGGGTATATGCTAGCCTTTCTATTGATAAATATTTACATGACAGTTATCGCACCACTGCAGCGCCGCCTACCAGAAGCGTAACGACATACATTTGAAATGTCGGTTTAATTTTTTACACAAGTAGCAGACCGAATATGAACGTCTGTTCTCTGTGATATAAGACAAAACAATCTATACCTATGAAGTGAAAATAATAAAATTATGTTTATGCTAATATATAAATCACTAAAACAAAAGTTATGATAAAATATAAAATCAATATACAATGTCATACAAATTGATATACATAATACAGTGAAGGGATATTATAAAATGAACTGATACCAATCCAATTTTCTTTTACATGTCTGCAGATTGTTGTCCTGCTGCAATTGTAGATTATCTTGCGTAACCAATATGAACCTGAAAATTTAGACAATATATCATAGCCATGAGAAAAGAAAATTGAATTTAAAATTATTTTACAAAACTTGGTAATTCCATGGATGACCTGATATAATATATCATATTTATAAAGAATAGTATATCTTAAATTTCGATATGCTGTTCCGTTTCCTTGCTTCGAAATAATCATTTGTAGTGGATCTCGTAGGTACTACAATGATTTTAAGTAATAAAATTAATTTTAATTTAATAATATACTTTCATTTCATATCTCAACATAAAATAATATAATGACGTAATAAAATCTTAATATTACTTACAATAAAAGAATAAATGTCTGTAACTAAGCTGGCCATCCTCTCATCAATAAACTTCTTCTTTTGCAGCTACTGTAGTATTAACCGTTAATATCTAGTAAGATTAATATTTGTACCCAGAATAATAATAATAATAATAATAATAATAATAATAAGAGAACATAATAATATATTAATGTACACAACATATCTTACATCCATTAGTCCAAAGACATCGAATGTAAACGTTTTGCTGAAATAATTAAAAACAAATTGAGCCTTTAATGCTAATAATGTTGCTCCATGCTCATAAGGTAAATGGTTTGGAACCCAAAGATGATCCCAAACCGGGCTGAAATTATAAATTGAATGTAAATGTTCGCACCCCCTCACTTCGCTATTGTCAAAATGACAACATTGCCCAGGCTACGCCAACCAGTGTCTCCATGTTTCAGCTGGCAGTCTTTTGTGATCATATGACTAGTGGAGGCGTGAGGTAGGAACTTGTGAGGACAAGAGGTCGCTCCCTCATTTGAAGTTGTCAACTCACCATTTGAAGCCCAGTAATAAACGATCATCTTTAACGCATAAAATACTATAAGCTACGATATCCTTTCGCCATTGAAAATTCTTGTTTATATTTTTTTAACTTTATTCATTTTAGTACCGTGCTTACTTTGACAAAAATATCATTATGTTATAAGCATGCTGTTTTAAGCATCCATAGAACATAATGTTTGTCTTATGGATGTTCTACAAAACATCTAGTATGACCTAAAAGATGTTCAAAAATGCCACATTTATTGCGTTTTTTCGGTTATATGCGTGTATGAAATTAAGTTTTTGGCGTTAGGAAAAAAACTTGAGCTTTGTCGAAAAGGTGTATTTTTAACATTAATATAACAAGTGGTGTTACTTGGGCCCTATCGTACTCCAATCTAATACTCATCAACTAATACACTGTACCACCTCACGTACACATTGCATTTTTCGAAGGAATTCGATGTGTTGCATTTTTAGCCAAGTCATGATCCGGAGCGGAAAAAGGAATAAACTCATGCAAAATCGCAATATAATCTTACTTTTTTTTTATTTCGGGTGTAAATTTCACATCACCCAGAAGCCCACTCGTTAAACGTCTAGGAGTCCACCGGAGTATCTATTCAACAACAAAGCCCCACAGAACCAACACCGTGGCCGGCATGGCATTCGTCTTACACTCCCACTGGGCCCCGGTTTCACACCTAGTTCTCCAAATCTGTTTACTTAGGACCAGTCTGTTTGTTGTTCTTGTCCGTCCATATGTGCGGAGGAAGCTTGTTGTCTGCCGCACCGGACTGGATCACATAGAGTATAAATCGTTCATCACCACCACCGACCAACCCACAGGTCGTCGTCGTCGTCGTCGTTGCCGCCGTCTTCGCTGCCAGTCGGCATACCTGCTTTGACAAAGCGCTGGTATTCCGCATTGCCGACCAAACAATTAATTATCAGCTGGAGAGTGAGAGCTCGGATTTCAGCACAGAACTTTAACCGACTGCCGCCACCGCCGCCACAGCAGACGCCATCGGCATTGGACCGTAAATCACACGCATCCGTGTCGGTTTGCTGCTCGACTCGACTCTTTCTCGACAGGGGACCACAAACCGGACCACGGAGAAGTCGAAGATCTGGAACATAAACAAATTTTGACTTGTCTTGTTTGCGCTTTTGCGCCACCAATTGCCGCCGCCGCCGCCGATCGTGATCGATGCGCACTTGAAAGAACCGCCTTACCCCCAGGGGGGGACTATACTTAATTTATCTGGGGTTTACTTTTCCGGACTGCAATTGCTACCACAAATAACCAGCGAGCAGAGTGAGATTTCCGCACTCCCTTATTAAATAGCTGTTTTTACAACAATCAGAAGACGTATTTACGAACTAATAAAACGTTGTACATTAAGCAGTTCTCCGGAATGCTACACGCTTGTCGAAATGAAACACCGCATAGCTGATTGTTGTTTCGGTCATGATCCATGACCCTAGTGAGCGCCAAAAATTCTGGCGAAAGTAGGTTTAAGGTCGAGTGTCAAGAGAAAACCTGTACGCGGAATGTTGCCCGCAAGGCGCTAGTCCGTAAAGTTAATTTTTCAAAATAAAACCAATAAAGCGGCCTGAAAAAAAAGGCTTCATATACGCGCTCGTTTGATAAAAACAGACGATGCCGCGTCGTTACGCAAGTTGATAAACGCCATCAAGAAACCGGTTCGTCTCGCACCCTGAGTCTGCTGTCTGCCAGGCATCTCGTTTGGTATGCGGCCGGCTGGCTCCACAAACGAATAGGATGAAGCCAAGCCAGGATACACACCAATCGAGCCAATGTACGTCTGCCCCTCTGTCCACCCCCCTCCGGACAGTCGGTTTTTAGTCGGTCGGTGGTGATTTACGGTCGCGTGAATATCACCTTCAAAAAACGATCATGTCACTGCACAGTAGCCAGCGCAAGCGAGCATACCACAGATATCCTGACCAACTGGACGGCGGAACCTGTAGGGTCTGTATCGAAAAAGTCAGTCCGAAAATTGGATGAAGCCCGGCGTGTTGGCAAACGGTGATGGTGAGTTTTGGGCGAAAAAAAAAGCATAACAAACGAAAGATCAAAGGAATTTTGCCGCACTCAGAAAAAAACAGGTTCTCTCTCGCTCGCTCGCGAGTTGGTTGCAAGGTGCGCTCTCGTTATCCGGCATGGTTGTGTGAGTGGGGAATTTCGCCGAATGATAGATTTCTTTAGTGGTGATCAGTATACGGTGTGGAATTTCATAGTTATTTTTTTCCTTTATTGGGAGTTACCCTGACTATAACAGTATAGTGATATTGAACCGTCACTATGTTTCATGGTCAAATTGCCAATTTAAATAGTCAATGTACCTTTTAGTACATATTCAAAACTACTGTGAGCCTTTTGTCATTGAGTCTTTCAACTATTATCGTGGTGTTTTCTACGAATCACATGTAGCTGAAGTAGTTCCTTTTACTGATTACGTGGTTATTAAAACAACCTTAAACAATTCTTTAATATCTTCTTTCACTATTATCACGGTAATTTGCCAAAGCTTATTCGACTATGAATTTGTTCGATTTACTAACCCCCCGTTAGTTATAACTAAAAAATGAGAAATTTCTTTAAGGGCCATAACAAAAATACTTGTTTGTAGAAAGGAAAACTGATTGATTTATTTTGGAGGCACGTCTCTTTACTTTGAAAAACATTTGAATACGTTCCGTCATCAGCTGTTCGACGTAGCGTTGTCCTGATGTTTGAACAGGAGCGTTGTACAGCTTCTCTATCGATTTGGCGAATGCATCTTTTGATTCTGTTAATCAGTTGCTTACAGTCTTACGCTCTCCAGTTGTTTTTGTACAGCAGTGAACTCAAATACACAAAGAAATCTTCAGTCGGGCGACACTGGGGCAAATTTGTTGGATTGTGGTTTTTTTTGTACATACGGGATGTTTTGGCTTTCCAAGAAGGCTTGTGTTTTACTCGCATAATGGTTTGCATCTGCATGATATGTTTGAAGAAATGGAATCAATATTTTCTTCAAACATTGATTTTGGTACACTTCTTGATCAATAACCAAACCACTTGGCTCTAACCATGGTTTGGAAATTCCTCTCTCAGATATGGCAATATCACCTGCTGCTCAAACTTATGCTTAAACTTATATTTCACGTTCGGAGATGCAGTAGAAATGAAGCAGCTTTCATCATCCAAAACAAAAACATGTTCGGGCGTAATTCATCGTAGGGTCATCCAGCGACATTGAGATTTTACGGTTGATATCTGTTGCTCTGTGTATTCTGGTGCTCTTGATTTCTTGTGGCAGACTAATCCTATCTTCTTCAACGTCTTGCAGATGTAAGGTTTCGCAGTCTTGAACTTTTTTGCTGCATCAGGTTGACTAATCGAATCCTTGTGGTTAAAAGTACTATGGAGCAATCTAAGTCCTTTCTTGTCCATTATTTTAGCCGGGTTCCCACTACCACTCCTACGAGCTGTTCCTCAGGATGCCAGGTTTAGAAAGATGATTGGAACTGGAAGATTCGGAACATTCTCGGTTTTAAAATGGTTCACAGTGGACTTATTTTTCGTGTGTTTTGTTCGTTTAATAGAACTGTTCAATCCCCTCGCGTAATGCTTCTTGTTTCGACGGCATTTTGAACACAACTGAACAAGTTAGAACCAGGATTGCCACATTATTTTTCGTTCCCATCTTTAATTTTTGCCAAAACAAAATCTTTTTTATCTGCGTTTGACCAACAATCAATATGCAACTAGCGATTTGAAATTGGTTCGCTTTTGTAGAACCAATTCTTCACCTTGACCTTGACCACCTTCACCTCAGTCTTCACCTTGCAATACACTCTTGCGCTTTGTAGTATCTTTCGGTACTGGTATCTTTGTTTTTCTTTTGATTCGCTATGTTAATTTGACAGAACATTTGAGGGTGTGTTGGTGTGAGTGACGTTATTAGGGGCGACTCATTAAGCTTGGGACCGGTGTGCTAGTACTGAGCCAAAAAATATATTCATTTTCTTCATGACTATACAGTCGCTGGTTTGACTGCAGAAAATCTAGGCAAAAACCTTTGCCTCAAACTTTGTGTTGTAAGAGTAGAATGGAATTTTTTTAGGTGCCTGAATGCTAATGCACTTCTTTTTTATAACTGTTATTGAGTAATAAACAGATATATACTTATCAAAACACATTTATTTGATTATCTGATTTAAAACGGTCTTTTCAATAGGGCTTAGGTGCAATTATCCCAACAAATTTCTGTACATCACACTACAGCAAAACGGATCTTCTTTCTACAGGAAATTAGTAGTACAGATGATTGCCGTCCTCAGCTCACAAAACTCATTTTCGATGGTCTATTCCTTCGAAATCCGTCCGATGTTTTAGGTAATCATCCTCACACATATTTTCAAGGAGAACCATTAGCGATACTCCAGCGGATTGCACATGCTTTGGAATTCCGGAGCCTCTGACTGGAAGATACGGTTCGCTTTGTTGATAAGGGGCTATACGTAGGTCAAGAAGTGGATAAGTGGCTATGTCATCTGGTCATTTTTTTTTTTGTTGGGGCGTAGAACCACTGCGTCCACTGAGTTGAACTTTTGTGGTAATCTGGTCATTAGGATGACAGAAAATGCGCTGTACGGTTTGATTTTGGTCGCAGTTGGATTGGAACGAGAAAAACAACACGAACTCCGAAAACCGTTCCAAATTCCTTTTGACAACTGACTCCAACAATAGCCTGGTGGCAGATGGATGCAGAACTTTCAAAGGCTTCAATTCTAAGACACTTTGTATCTTTTGGAATTCCTTGAATCGCATCGGATCGGATAAACTGTTCTAGGTAAAATGGCAGCTTTTCGCGTGCGTAGCTTGCACTAGGAGCCAGTACATTTGATAATTATCAAATGAGGACAGTCACGTTTCATCAGTTTCTTGACTGATCGGTCAGAACCCATCATTACCGATGCTCCATCTGATCCAAAACCCACAAGCCTTTTATTAATCGGTACCATCGATCTGGAACTGTTAGACAATTGCGCTAAATATTCATTGATTTTACACTGCAAGAATTAAAGATAACAAAAAATCACGTTCAAAATAAATGATTCGAATAGCAAAAATACTCACGAGAAAATTATTCTTAATTCCCGAAATTCCTCTGCATGAATGCAAGAAAATACATCTGACTTGGAAGAACAGTGTTTTTGTAGAAATCCCTGCAGAAGACTCTGCCGAAATTTGTGGAGTAACTTCTTGAGAAACTTTGAAACAAACACTTCTCCAGCGAAATAATTGAAGAAATTATTGTATTTTCGGGAGAACTATATGTGAGAATCCTTGTAGACATCTGATGGTAGATCAGTGGAAAATATCCACTAGAAATTCACCTTACTTTCATGTGATTCAGGAAGTGAACAATGCTTTGTAAAATCAAGTGAATCTTATGTCTCCAGTGAAACGTAAATGATTAGTCAAGTAAAATTTCTTTTTCTATGTGATATTCATGTAAAAGTCACTTTTTTTTGTATTGGAAAATATCTACCTTTAAAATAACGTAAATAAGGCCTCTTTGGCCTTTAAAGATATACCCTAGTTTTAATGACAACTGTTATGATCTAGGAAGATGTGAATTTAAACTAACTTTTTGTGATGAGTTAGAAACGAAGAGGCTACACTGAAAATGTTTTTTTCATAAATTAGCTTAGTGTGTTGCTTTAGTTCATAAATTTTACAAGCCATTGCTTGTCATCACGCCAAAACTCCATCATTACACCATTCATACAATGCACAGTGGTCAAAAAGTCGATTTTAACGCTCTCAACTGATAGCTCCCTAAATAGTGGAGCTAAAGCGATGAAGTCTTTGGCAAAGTTGATGGATATGACAAGCTTCATATGTTGACGGCATGGTTTTTGTGATCAATCCCCCTAAAAGTGAGATAAAAGTTGAACTTTTTTAGGATTTTAAGATAGAGAGTTGATGTCTTCAGCAAAATTGTAGAAAAAGTCAATACAAACAACTTTGCTGAAGACATATAAATCGTATGTTTCACCCAATTGGAGATAGAGATTGTTTTATAAGAACTAACCTCCAAAAACACATTCATCACCGAAACATTTTGTTTTTGATTTTAAGGACCATATAATGTTCTACAAAGTTATTTGCAATATCTAAATACAAAACTTTCTAGAACATACTATACCTGCATTAGAATAAAAATATTGACCAAAAATAATATGTAAAATTCAGCTGAAAATAATGAGTTTGAAGGTGTGGTTACCATGACAACGCAAATTTTTGTACTGTTTGAGGGCTAAAATAATGTGTTGAATAATTCCCATAATAGAAACGGCATCACATGCTTCGAGTCTGTGAATTCACCTTCATTAATCCCACTACTTCTCACACGTCACCATGGTCTTATGAGATCAACTATAGATTCAGTAGGAGCAGCGGCTGGATAGTCCTGAAGAAATGAAAATATCTTTTGGCTTAGGAAGTACTAGCACACCACTGGTCCCAAGCTCGGTCCCAAGCTTAATGAAATCGCCCCTAATAACGTAACTCGCATCAACACACCCTCAAATATTCTGTCAAAATAACATAGCGAATCAAAACAAAGCCAAAGATTCTAGTACCGAGAGGTACTGAAAAGCGCAAGAGTGTATAGCGAGGTGCAGACTGCAAGGTGTACTTCGGAACTAGGGGTTCTACAGCAGTGAACCAATTTCAAATCGCTAGTTTCATATTGATTGTTGGTAATACTTCTTCTTAATCATACAGGATCAATTTACAAATCAGATGTTTTAAAAACAGACAGTCACTTCCTTTCCACGGACTCGCTTTTTTTTAACTTCATTTCAAGTCGATAGAAAAGAAACATCCATGCAATGATGAGCATTAGAAAATATATCTCAAAATTATCATGGTTCTTTGTACTGTATTCGTACAATACACGAATGTGGTTGATTCGCTCATTTGACAGCTCATGTAGTAGCTTCACAAATGAATTCCGTTGCAGAAAACAACGGAAAGACTGGTGAGTTGAACGATCAATCTCGTATTGTAAACTTAATTTTAAAACAAATCGTTTTTGATTTCATGAATGAGCATTCATGAAACGAACAAATCTATACAAAATAGTCAAAAGGTCGAAAGTTACATTTGTAAGCAATGACTTCTAGCGTATTTTTCTGGGATCTGCTTGCTCCTACAAACAAAATAGCATCAGAAACAGATACAGGGAATTATTACCTTCTCGTCGGAATTGGATATAGATGTTAGCAACCTGGCATTTCCAGGAAATTTACGTTTTAAGTCATTGTTTACAATTGTTACTTTCGACCTTTTGACGATTTTGTCTAGAAATACCCTATTTAATGAATTCATATCACTTATTCATTGCTTCATGATTGAAATGACAGATGCCAGTTGTGAACTGTTATTGAGTGTTGTTTTGCTTCTAATCTGAATTTGTGTAATCAACCTCATTCATCAAGAATCTATTCAAGTCATAAGTTAGTAGTAGTAAATTCATAAACCAAGTACTATAACAGCTTTTCCCATCAGCACTAGAATCATGACGCCATTTTTTTTCCATTTGGAGCCAACAAAGTAGGTTTACAATATTCATGAATCATGTTTTCAGTTTCAGGAATTCACCCGATTGGTTCATGATTTCATGCCTTTCCATTGCAGTGCAAAAATAGTTCATGATATTATGAATATTTTTTTTATTTTTTTTTGGAAAAAAAAATTGGGGGGGGTGAAAAATAAAAAAAAAGTTTATGTTATAGTACGTTCACACTACTGCTTATATTACGTGATAAAGAGTATCTTGATATCAGCAACTATACATTTAGTTTTCACTGGAAATAATGTACATGTCATTTGATATCAAGATACTCTATATCACGTAATATAAGCTGTAGTGTGAACGTTTTATTCTGCCTGTAACCGCATATCAGTCCCATATTACTTTTCGACGTTTTTGAGTTATTTTGCGCAACTGCCTTATTTTTTATCATATTTTTGAAAGCAATAATAAAATATAGCAGTTAATTTAAAAAAAAATGTGAGAAAATATCAGGTCGGTTTGTCCCATCTTGAGAGTAACCGCATATGAGTCCCATGATTGAAGTAACCGCATATGAGTCCCGTTTTTTAAGTGGCAGTAAAATAAAAATATATAACATCATTTATAATTAATTCTTTGTATTTCCGAATGTTTAATCCTTCTTAGAGACAACATGCAATTATAAATGAAATAAAAAATGTAAATGAAGTGAATGGTAATGATAACAATCATAACAAGAATAATATCGTAATAAAAATCCATTCTACCAATGAGTCTCCCGTTTGTCCAGATTGAGGCAATTCAATCCAAAATCTCATCTTCTCTTCCTCCACCAATGGTGAAATTGTTTTAAGTAAATTGGTTTTCCTGTCAGCGTCAATGCCTCGAGGTTGGTTCTTTTTTTTTCAAATGATCTTCCACATCGAGTCGTCAGCTGAAATTTGTTTGGCTGTGGCTGTTGCTTTTCTTGTTTGGCTGTAAATAATTTGCAGCACTCCAAGTCCTCGCCGTTTACAGAGTTACTGTAATGAAGATACAAGGATCCTTTCTTCACGATAATACATCGGATTTTGTCGATATAAGGTCGAGGTTTGATTTTGAACCACTACTTGGAAATCGGAGTAGGTGGTGGTTTACGTCGCATTGCTCCTTCAAAGGCGGCGTGAAAACTGTCGTCAGCCATAAAAGTGTGCCCAGATTCAAAAATTTCAGAATTAATTCTTTCAACTGAACACTTTTTGAGTTATCCAGAAGTATCAGATGAAGGAACAGATTCACAGTTTTTATTCTGGGCTGCACAGTTGTCCAGCCATAAAACAAGACGTTCCACGTCTCCGAATCTAGTTATGACCCGATGAAAACATCCAGCTATGTCGTTGGAGAAACGACCACTCACCGATTCATTCCATAGACACGCGATAACTTGCAAACGTCTCATTGAAAGCAATAAGCCACTGTGAGAAGACGATCGATTTCAGCCCATCCAAACAGCTACCTCGTTTGGATGACCTAAGAAGCGAATTTTGTTTTACTTTACTGCAAATTCATACAGTAATTATTTTTTTAAACATACCTTCTGTAAGTCAACCGCTAGTACTATATGTCCAGGCTTAACGGAATCCCCGTCCTCTCGATATTCTGAACGGGGTGCTTTGCTCAACAGAAGGTGTTTTTGGTATTGTTCGCATATACTACAAGAACCGTTTGGTGGTGGATCCTCTTTGGAATATCCTGATGCTTTTTTTTATGCTTCTTTGCGGAGTTTCACACTCCTCATGTCCCAGTTTGACTATTGACATATTCATATCTTTCAAAATACGACAATAAAAATGATAGCTTACGTCAACATCGTGTATTTGTGTGTAGTTTCGGTGATTTTCTTTGACGGACAAGTCCGATGGCAAATACAACAAATTTGGAGCGTGAGCACGACAATAATGTGTAATGCACGGATTACACATAGTGATGTGCGCTTTGACGGAGCTACGTTTCTCAGCTTTACTGCGCACATATTTTCCTCGCTTTTGAGTCTTTGGCCTGGATTCTTCATCATTGTCTGCATCATCCACCATGCGGTAACAATAAAAAAAAAGAAAGTACAATTCAACTACTAATTTTAATGAAACCTTACCCGTAATGTTCTCCGTATCCTTGTGTATTGAGAAAAAACTTTCTGCACACTTTCGGTGATTCGTCACTTGCCACCGTACGAGTGTGAAAATCGTAGGAGTGGTGCTTTTATAGATTATCGTCAATGAAAAAATTACAACTACGTTTTCCGATGGTTCTACGTTGAACCCTTTCACGAATAAAATGCTTTTGACCGGCCGAGTTTAAGCTCCAGAAGATTTTGTTTATTTCCATCTTGTCATCTTTGGGGACCAAATTGCCGGACTCCTTGACGCATCCGCAATTCTCCAAAATTACGGCATAGGAAAGGCGCCATCTTTTTGCAATGTCACGCTTCCGAGAGTGTTTTTTTTTTTGGTCTGCGATTTTGTTGTTCCGGTGTTCATTGATTCCCTTTCTTTGGCGAAAAAGCTACTATCTGAATCATGATCCGCATACGTATAAAATGTGAACCATCATTCGATGCATCACAGAGCTTCTCTTGATCCGCATTTGAAGATGGAGCATCTAAGGCTGCATCATCTTCAGGATCATTATCCACTGACACGTGTGGATCATCATCCGCTTTTGTGGAACAAGAACTTCCACATGTTGCATCATCACTAGAGTGCTTTGGAAGCTGATCTGCATTTGAAAACAAAAATTGGCTCACATTATCGAATTGCCATGATCCTTTTCTTTCTCGTCCGACAGGAAAGAAGTGAAATTCGACCAAAATCTTTGCATTTTTTCACGATATTAGATGAAAATAACTTACCGGCTCTTGTCTTCTCATCAAATTTACAATCCTCATCAACGGAACTTTCATCACTATCATCAAAGTAAGTCTTGACAAGCTCTAATGAGGACATTTTGATTTCGTAAAAAAATCAAAAAATAGCTAGGCCAGACCACAAAATAAACCCACCTATCTCCATAATGAATTTGTAGCTCTGCCTTATACCGCTTGATGACTATTAAAGCTCGATTCAAAGTAAATATGGACGCACGGTTTAATACACCACCTCGTCCCTGGTGGTTGGAACAAAACACGTTTGACAGGCATTTGTTGATGTTTCATTGACAAAGAAATTGGTGAACAATGTTTCTCGATTGATCGACGCATCTCGATATTACGGATCATGGAACTTGAGGAACAGAAAATTAATTGTGCACAAACATCTAGAGAATCTTTCGTGGTCTGCCTCAAAAATAGCAAAAGTATTAAAATTCCCAAAGTCAACGGTGAGTCTTGTAATCAAACGTTACAAGGATACTCTGAGTGTGGATAGAGCACAGCGCATCTATCATAAAAGTGGCACTAGGGACAAAGAGCTGAGGAGAAAGGTGTTGAGGTACGTGAAAGGCAACCCAGGTGTCTCCATACGCGATTTGGCAAAGAAATACGATTCCAACTTTTCCACCGTGCGTAACCTCTTTTCAAGAGAAGGCTATAAGTCTTTTTGTGCCAGTAAACATCCGAATCGCTCCCTGAAACAAAATTTAGTGGCCAAAAAGCGAGCACAATTATTATTCGAACGAGTTTTGACGAAATTTGATGGCTGCATTTTAATGGATGACGAAACATATGTCAAAATGGATTATAAACAAATCCCCGGACGAAAATTTTACCTGGCAACTGGTCGTGGGGATGTCCCATGCAGGTATAAATTATTTTATGCTGACAAGTTTGAATCTGAAGTTGGGCCCTTAAAACCTAGGTTTTCATCACATCTCACACAATGGCGTCGAAGGTTTACATTAAAGAGTGTCTGAAAAAGCGGAGTTTACCCTTCATTCTGCTACAAAAGACCAACGTTATGTTTTGGCCGGATCTAGCCAGCTGCCACTACTCTAAAGACGTACTAGAATGGTATGCTGCAAACAATGTTAATTTCGTCGCCAAAGAGATTAATCCTTCGAATTGCCCTGAGTTCAGACCGACCAAAAAATATTGGGCAATTGTCAAGCGAAAACTTCGAGGATGCGGTAAAGAAGTGACAAATGCACAACAAATGCGTTTAAAGTGGAATAAGTTCGCCGGTACAGTGTCACCAGCGACTGTGCAGATCATGATGGCTTCGATCACAAGTAAAGTGCGACAGTTCATTCGAAACGGTAAAATGTAATAACTTGTTATATATCGTTTGAAAGCTGAATAAATACTCTTTTGTTTGACGTTTCGATCAACCGTGTATGTTGTTTAGTTCTTGAGTTTTACAACTTCTGTCAGTGGAACTTTAAATAATATCTTACAATCATGTATCCAAAATATACAGAATTCCAAAATTTTAAAACAAACCGTTATCATATAGCAGAAAACTTCCCATTGAGCTTATCACCCTCACTCTAATAAAATCACCTTTATAAACAACTCACAAACAACATATCTCTCATCGGAGAGTAGTAAATCAACCTGCTGTGGGTATGTTACACATGTGGTTCCCTTAAAAAAAATACCGATCCAAACACACACACGCGCAACGGAGGGAAAACAACACCCAAACAACTCCCGTCAGCCAAGAGATTCGCGAGCAGCGGCAATCTTCCACTACATCGTCGAACGACGACGGCTATCCACAGGTAAAGAGGCCAACCACCAGCAAGCCCGCACTCTCCGTCCAAACATTCGCGCCGACTGAACCGGAGGACGACTGCGACCGTAATCAGTTCAAAAGAAGAACCCTGCTGGGGCTCGCACGGTTGGTCCGATCCTGCAGCAGCTCTGACTGACTGACTGACTGCCTGTTACGGAATAACAGTAGGAACGAAGCAACCCTCATCAACCGACCGACAGCCCCACAGCCAATCGCCCCCATCCCATCGCTACGGAAGACGAATGAACCTGGGAACGTTCAGAACAAGCTGGAGCCACAAAATAAGAGGCAGAATATGACGCAAAGAGAGGAAGAGAGAAAAAAAAACGTAAACAGTGTTTTGGCGGAATCTTTGATCAAAACGCGAGCAGGGAGCCCCATGCCATCACATCAAACAAATTATGCCGACAATTTATATGTATGAGATATTTTCGTTCTCTCGTTCCCGCTCTATGTCCATCTCGCTCACGTCTCGCTCTTTCGCGAAGACTCAACTGCTGCGAAGGAGCCTTCTCCCGGGTGCTACAACAGGATTGGCAAAGATCTTAGCTAAGTACCGACCTTATGCATTGCGGCCTTCGAATCTTGTGAAATTCCGAATGAATCATAAATCGTTCAAACGGGATTGAGTTGGTATACGGGCCTGGTGGAGAGCAAATTTTCCAATAGTCTGGCAACACTAGGCAGTGAGCAAAATAACTCTCTCTCACTCTTTCGGAATAACTCTCGCGTTTCGGTCTCACGGGAGAGTGTCCCATCGCCGATGCCAATCGGTGTGATGGAAACGGGGTAGTGGTTGTTTTTCTCCGGGCCTGCTTTGTGCGATCATTTTCCACTCCCGCGTGCTTGCCACCCATCGACCGTACGCGTGTTTAGCGATCCGGGTTCGGGGTTTCTGAAAATACGATTTATAGCTTACTACTTTGGGAGAGGTTTCAGACTCGTTACATGGTAGCGGATTAAGTTTGATGAGTTCTAGAGAATGGTGATGGTGACGAATCCACTCTAATTTGACATTAAATTTTGGATATCTTCGGCGGATGGCCAGCGAAGCGATTAATCAATATTTTTGTAACACACAATTTGAATATACAATTAGAAATAAGGCAGAGCAATGTTTGAGCATGAGTATCACTTACAGGAACGTTTTGTAATCTCATCATTTCTTTGAAAAGTGTTTGCAGTGATCTGGAATTCCCTTGAAATTCTCTGATCGCAGGTTTCGCGATTTTGTTTTAGATTTTCTAGACTAGATAATTTTGAAAGCTTTTGAAATTTTCCTGGTCAATCTGAATCTAGATTGAGGCAATGGAACTCTCTTGATCGTGATTTTGGTGCACCAGTGGCGTTATGTTTACATCTGAAATCTGTTCATTGAAAAGACAATTTTTTTTCACAAAAATGAGAAAATGTCATCTTAAACACGCCACAACCACAACGTGTTCACCATCGCGAATGAACCTTCAACGCAATACTGTAAGTCGCTGGTGGCACTAGTTTCCGATATTATAAATCGCCTAAAGGCAAGCCATAAGTATAATGCATGAAACGCGATAGTTTTTGAAAAAAAAAATAATTTAACGTCAATCTATATCAAAAATGAATATTTCAAGCTATTTTAAAAACGATTCTGACGATTAACACTCGTATTTTGACTTGATCTTGAAGATAATAGATCAAGCACCAAGATCATTTAATTTTAGTCTAGCAGATAGAGCATAATCATAAATACAAGCAAGATTGACCGTACGAGGCCCAGCAAACACAAAATCGTATATAATAGCGGATATATGTACAACGTGGAGGCGATATACGTACATGCGTCCATTTGACTTCATGTAAAATGTACGTATATCGCCTCCACTTTTCACTCTTATCCGCTATCATATACGATCATGTGTTTGCTGGGGGGGTGCTACTCCGTTATTGCCAAATTAGAGAACCAACAGATGATGTTTGGGACTAACAAACAGTTTCAATGTGTAAAATCTGGTGATCCCAAACTAAAGCAATACCGGCTAAAACTAAAGCAACGAATGCAGGACATATAAGAAATGGGAATGTGTTAACGTGATACTCGGTTTGTTGGAAGCCGAGGAATCTTCTGCACCTTTACGAGCAATCACTGGGATGTTGGACAAAAGGGTAGGGTTTTCAGTAGGGTTCGTTTTGTTAAACGATAGGCAGGATTCATGTTTTTCTTTGTTTTCAGATTGTTCTCTATTAAGTTCATTTTAAGGACAAAAATAAAGTTAATTATTAGAACCGATTTAAACCAACGATAAGGATGCCATTCGGGCCGCTCACAAAATGCGATGGTGGTTTACTTCATGAGGGGAAACAAATAAGTTTTTGAACTTCGCCTCTTTGGATCCTGTGAATAGATTTAAACCAACAGTAAGGATGTTATTGGGACCACCCACAATGCGTGGTAGTGGTTAACATAAATGGAAAAACAAACATTTTTTAAATACACATGAGAATCGGTTTCAACCGATTTAATCCAAAATAACAGATGCTGTTGGGACCACTCACAAAGTGTGATGGTGATTTGCTACATTGAAAAAATATACATTTTTTAAAACTCCAATTATGAGTCAATTTGAACCGATTTAAACCCACAGTAAGGATGCTGTGATGGTGATTTGCTTTATGACGAAGAGCTTTTTTTAACTACGCCAGTGTTTAGGTATGCATGTAAAAAGCCATGTTTTTCGTATTATTTGATTTTGGTTAAGTAATCTTTTGTAATTTTGTTAGTGTGTTTCTGCACATCCTGCCACGTTTAGTTGCCATGGATTTTTTATATGTCTTATAATTTATATGTGATTTAAGCTTCACAAATTTTTCTTGTTTATATGTATTTTCTCCATAACTTTATGTATGGAACTTTTTCATCAGCTCGCTCAAGGTTCTCTCGATATTGATTTTCCCCAAGAAACTGGCCATGAATTCCATTGAAACATCTCTAGTTCTCTTGTAGTTTGCCCTTAGTTTCCCTGGATGTTGCTCAAAGTTACCTCTAGCTCCCTCAGAACATGCTTCAAGTGGCCTGGAATTTTCCCTAGAATTCCTTAAGCTCCTTTAAACCGTCTTGAACCTTAGCAAATTTATTATTTAACTGGCTTGAAATTTTCTTATCATATCTTATAAAATATTTAGAAATCTTTTAATTTGCACTATATTTCTTAACAATTTACCAGAATTTGCTTGAAAAGTTCAGCTTGGATGCTTCGAAAATCACCCTAATTCATTCTGGAATTTTCCCTACGTTTCCTCAAAATATAATTTCCTAAGAGTTTGCTCTTTGTTCATTCGGAGCTTTTCTAAGATTCCGCTAGTGCATGCCCAATATTTTCTATTTTTTGGTATATCAAAGTCTACGCTGCATACAAAATTAAAAAAAAAATTGTATGGAGAAAAGTCTACGACGGGGGAGGGGTGGAGGCGAGTTCTGAGATTTTCAAAAATGAGTCTAAATGATTTATGAACAGGCCCTTATTATCTAGTTATCACCAACTAAGTTACGATACTGAAGCTATTGGCTTTATATTCTTTAAACATTCAAAGGTTGCTTCAACGATTTTATCTCGAACTTCTCTGACTTTCTGGTAAAGCATTCAAACTTTTTACAAGCTTTTAGTACCCTAAGTGGGAAATTTTTCAAAAACGGAGATTTTATTATTTAATTTTAATATATTTATAAACTTCTTGGAATTTTTTCAAAACTTTTCTGCTAAACTTCAGGGAAGTATTCTAACCAATCAAATCTCTCCAACGAGGTAAGATGGAAACCAAGGAAACGTAATTCCTATATGAGTTGGTGTCTCAGCTCATAGTACGATGCAAACGGTTGGGAAGATGGTGTTTACCATATTTTTCTATGGTGTCATGAGCAATTAATATCATTATGGTCATATGAATGTTTTTTTTTATGGACTGCCTCTACGGTTCGTCAGTGATTATCTTTTGAATTTCAGGTAAACTCCCACCTGATCTTCTGCAGAGCTCTTTGCTAAAATTTTGGGAAGTTTCCTCCTGACTTTTATGCAGGTGAACTTCTTGGCAGTCTCTCCTGATTTTCTTAAAAATACACATCTAACAACCCAACCTTACCTTCCAGATACATTTGGTAAGTTTTTTTTCCTTAACTAAGATACTTAATGAACTTCTGATGAGTCCCATGCGTAACAGCAAGGAAGATTAATCCAAAACATTGGGAAAGTATTCTTCAGAATTTCTTGAAAATTCTCTCTAAATTACTTGGAAGTTTCTTCCAGAACTTCTTTGAAGTCCTCTTCTGAACTTCAATGAAGTTTTCTCCTGAATTTTGGGAAAGTTTGTTCCTGAATTTTTCAGAAATTCCTGCTTGTACTACTAGGAAGTTCCCCCTATACCTTTGGAAAGTTTCTTCCTGTTCTTCTGAAAAGTATCTACCAGAACTTCTGGAAATTCCTGAACTTCGAGAAAACCTCATTCTGGAATTCTGGAATGTTCGATTCTGATCTTCAGGAAAGCTTTCTAGCACTTCTGTCTAGTTCCAACTAAACTGTTGGAAAGTTTCCGTGGGAACTTCTGGGAAATGCTCTTCTAAACATCAGGGAAGTTCTTTCCTGAACTTTTTGAGAAATTTCTTCTTGAACTTATTGTATGTTTTTTCCTCTTTAGTATGTTTTTTCCTGTTTTTCGGGGAAATTATTTTCTGAGCTTATTATTTCTAAACCGCTCATAATTCCCATCCTGAACTCCGAGGAAAATTTTACCGAAACTATGGGAAATCCTTTCCTGAATTCCTATTAAAGTTTCCTCAAATTTGTTGGAAGTTTCTTTCTGAACTTCTGAGAGCACCTGAACTTTTAAGAAAATTTCTTCTGAACCTCGGGGAAGTTTACTCCTGAATTTCTGAGAAATTCTTACTCAAACTACCAGGAAGTATCCTCTATGCTTCTGAAAAGTTTCTTTCTTTTCTTTGGAGAGGGTTTTTCCTGAAGTTCAAGAAAGCCTCCTCGGAAATTCTGAAATGTTCTCTTCTGAACTTCGGAAAAGCTCTCTAGAACTCTTGGGAAGATGCAACTAAACTTTTGGGAAATTTCTTCCGGAGCTTCTGGGAAGTCCATCCCTGAACTTCAGAGAAGTTCTCATCTGAACTTCTAGGACGTACCTTCCTGAGCTTTGTGAAAGTTTGCTTCTGAGTTTATGAGAAATTATTGGTAGAAAGTTTTTCTTGAATTTTGGGGGTGGAATCCTGAATTTCTGGGAAGAGTTCGAGAACCTCTGGAAAGTTCCAAACTTCTAAGAAGTCGTCTTCCCCAAACTTCTTCCTGAAGCTCTGAGAAGTTCTCTCCTGATTTTCGAGGAAGTTCTCTCCTGAACATCTGGGAAGTATGATCGTGAAATTCGTGGTTATTTGGTCCTGGGGGCGACCCCAGCGTAATGGTTAACATCCGCACCTCTCACGCCGCCGTCACAAGTTCGAATCTCACCTCCGGAAAAGTTACAAAAAAGTCCAAAAGCGGCGTTTGACTGACTACGACGGGAGATTAATTTCAAAAACTCATCTCTTGTACTGTTGCTCTGAGTCTCCGTACGGCTACCGACTGGGCTTGCGATCCACTGTTAGGATCACAAAAGTAATAGTATTCAAGCAAGAAACTAATTGCTATTCCGATCCAAGGCGCATTGGTGATCTTAATGAATCGAGCTCTTGGTCAATTTCCTTCCACTTCTACTTAACATTAGTTTTTCTGGTTCCAAACAAAAGCCTCTGGCGATGTGCACATTGTTTTTTAATCAGTTCGATGAGCCATTTGAACTGATGGTAATTTGTTTTGTTTTTAATAGGATGAGACATTTTTTGCTTAAAGTATATTGTTTTTCTGTTAATTCATCTGTAGAAAAATAATGGTTTAGTATATTTCTTGACTTGCTCAATCAATTACCACTAACCGATGAAAAACGCGTATAAAAAAAACTCTTACTCGGCAAATTGTGACAGATCAGTCGCTAGTTTTCCAGCGGTCGATTGGGTCGACCTACTCGACAAAATTTCTTCGATCTCGACATCTGTAATAGCAAATTAGACCGGTCGAGCAAAGTGACGCTTGACTCGACTTCTATAATTGGCCCCATAGTTCTCAAGCAACACATAAGCATAATAATTAGTTGCAGCAACTTGATTGTGACTTATTCGAATGACATTCAATTAACCTCAACCACTTTGCAACAAGTGTGCTACTAGGGTTGGATACGGTTCAGCAGCACCATGTACAGAACCTACACAGGACGTTCAAGTGTGCTCATCGCTCTTCTCTCGGTCAGTCTTCTCTCAATCTTAGTAGAACACAACTCCTTACGTTGAACGTTTACGTGACTCCAGACTTACCTTACCAATCAGACCAAGGCCGCGGTTGCCTCTGCTGTATACAGAAGTTGTTTCCATTCTAATCGGTCAGTGGCTGCACTTTGCCAGCTTTGCAGTCTGCGACGGGTTCGCAAGCCGCATTCTACTTGATCTATACACCTTGTTCGTTGCGCGCCTCTTCTTCTTGTGCCCGTTGGTTCGTTTTCGAGAATCATTTTTACTGGGCTTCGTTCCATCTTCCATCTGCACTCCACCGTCGATCGTATGCAACACCTTCCGTTCCAAGACACGAAGGGTGCGTTGGTCATCCACGAGCAATGTCCAAGTTTCGTGGTCGTTGAGGACTAACGGTCTCATTAATGTCTTGGTCAACTTTGTAGTTCGGTGAACTTTGTTCGATCTAAGCGTCCTTCGGAGTCCAAATTTACTTTTAAACGATAGCCTGGCATAATTCGCTTTTGTATATTTCTGCTGTTGTCGGTATCGCCGGTCACCAATGAGCCCAGGTACACGAGTTCTTCTACCGCCTCGATTTCATCACCGTCGATCTGAACTCGTAGTAGGAGGCGAACATTGTCTTCTCGTGAGCCTCTTCCTTTCATGTGTTATGTTTTCAACGCATCAATCACAAGCCCAATCCTACCAGCTTCAGCTTTAAGCTTTCAACCATCGTCTCAAAGTTACTGCTACGATATCAACGTCGTCGGCGAAGAACAAAAATTTGGACAGAATTCCTGAAGACGTGACTCCAGAAGATTTTGCAAATTGCTTTAAGCTTGTTTTGCACTCGACGCTGATTGGAAAGGTAATGCTGATTATTGAGTCACCTTTATTGTTTATTGACGAGATGATAGTGCCATTTGGATGCAATCGTTCGAAGTTTACAAAATATTTTCAATGCAGCGCGTTTAGATGGCTGCAATCCTCTTAACCGAGGGTTACACTAGAGAGAATTATAAGGCGTTGGTGGAGTTTTCTTAGCTGGAGTCAGCATTCGCGTCATAATCTTGGAATGCATAGTTTTAGTAGATGCTGTCTAAGGAACAATACTGACAGAACCGATATCCAAGTAACCAATTAGCAGTTTCAAAGCGCCTTTATGGCAGCCTATTTAGCAATTAATCCACCCAAGTAACCACAAGCATTATATTATTGCACTTATTCAACCCAAAATCAAGATCGGTAAAGCGGGATCGCATCAATTCAACAGTTGTCAAGTAATGAAGCGTTAGATTAGCTTAAGAATGTAGTGATGCATTACCAATGCAATAATGCTACTTTAGCAATGTCTTATGGCATTGCATTAGTTCGATCTTAGTGGGGCCCTTTTCAGCTTTAATTCAACTTCAATGATGCACTAGACGTAATACATGCTATTACAGCCTCGTGGATACTTGGGCAGGTAACCAATAAGCATTAGCATATGCAGTATATCAATCCTAAATCTACATTTCAGATGCTTCAAGCATTATATTAGGTGCGCAACTAAGTTCCCGCTGTTTAGCAATAGATGGCGCGAGTAGTAAGTGCTGGTCGAATGTTGTACATCTCAAGCGTCATAAACCAAGCTCAGACATATGGTAAACAAACCGCTTTGCCAAATCAGTGATTTTGGTTTAGTGTTATATATTTTGGTTGTTTGAAGATGTCTGATTTCGTGCCAAATAATCGTCATTTGCGGGAAGTGTTGATTTTCTTCTTTCATTCGAAGAAAACGGCGGCTGAAGCACATCGAGAGCTCCAAAAAGTTTTCGGTGATGCTGCTCTGAGTGAAACAACGTATCCTGATTGGTTTCGTCGCTTCAAAAACGGTGATTTAAGTGTTGATGATCGTCCGCGTGAAGAAAGGCCAAAAAACTTCGAAGACTCTGAATTGGAGACATTGCTCGATGAGGATCCGTGTCAAACGCAAGAAGAGCTTGGTTCAGGATTAGGAGTTTCCCGCCAAGCCGTTTCTAAACGATTGCGTGCGTTAGGAATGATTCAAAAGCAAGGAACTTGGGTTCCTTACGATTTGAAACCAAGAGATGTTGAGCGTCGTTTTTTCGTCTGTGAACAACTGCTCCAGCGGCAAAAAAGGAAGAGTTTTCAACATCGCATTGTGACGGGTGACGAAAAATGGATTCATTACAGTAACCCAAAACGAAAACATTCATGGGGACTCCCCGGGCATGCTTCAACATCGTCGCCTAGGCCGAATATTCACGCTGCGAAGGTTATGCTGTGTATTTGGTGGGACCAAGTTGGTGTTATTTATTATGAGCTGTTGAAACCAAACCAAACCATTACCGGGGAACGGTATCGAACTCAATTGATGCGATTGAGCCGAGCACTGCACGAAAAATGGCCACAATACGAGCACAGACACGGAAAAGTGATTCTTCAGCATGACAACGCTCGACCTCACGTTGGGAAACCCGTGAAAACCTACTTGGAAACGCTCAAATGGGAAGTCCTACCCCACCCGCCATATTCTCATGATATTGCACCGTCCGATTATTACTTGTTCCGTTCGATGGCACATGGTCTCACTGGTCAGCAATTCCACTCATATGATGACATCTCCAAATGGCTTGATTCTTGGATAGCATCAAAAGACGAACAGTTCTATCGAAATGGTATTCACGTTCTACCAGAAAAATGAGAAAAAGTCGTAGCTAGTGATGGGCAATACTTTGAATAATTCGTTTGTAACCTTTGTTTTCAAAATAAAGTTCCTTTTTCACCAAAAAACAGCGAGTTGCGCACCTAATATTATCAGCATCTTGAATGCTATTTGTTGTAAAGTTGAATTTAAAAAGCTTTTTAAATGCTTATTGGCTTTGATAAAGCATTTTAATAGAATTGTAGTAATGTAGCCTGATTTTATTGGTTTTTTGGTGGCCGTAAAAATTTTTTGGTGTTTTTTTTGGGTTATTTGGGAATTCTTTTTAATTTTTTTTTTTTTTTCGGTTTTGGTCCATTTTATTTTGTTTTTTTTTGCGTTTTTTTTTTATTTTTTTTTTTTTTTTTTTTATTTTTATAATTCTTTTTTATTGGTTGTGTTATTTAAATAGCATTTTAGATTCAACTTTACAACAGATCCCACACACTTAGAAATTATGAATTTTACACGAGACGTTATTCATTTTGTAAAGAGTCGGGGAACGTAGAGAAAGATTTCGTGTAAAATTATGTCTCCTGTAATTGACAAAAACGCAAATCGACGAAAGATGTGTTTGATTGAATTTATTTTCCCATCTCTTTGAACTCATTCTTATGTGCTAAAGGAAGCATGTATCGGTCTCAGGGGACATACATTTTCATGACATTTTGGTAGTGTGCAGGTAAAATTGCCAAAATCATCCTGCTTTATTAAGTTTTATTAAGGTTTTATCAACGCCCCTAGAAATCAAGTTGGTTTTATGATGACACCAAGAGGTGCCAATAGGTTTCATATTTAAGTCACGTTTATGAGAACCTACACATCTTGTTTAACACGATCCTAAAACCTCGTTTTCTCAAATTCCCTTTACTCCTATCAAAGGTTTTATATCGACTTTATGATCTCACGAAATGCTGTTTTAAAATGCCGTTTTAGGACTCATTCATAGTATCTTATTATGGTCAGTTGAAAAAGCATTTTAAAACCATTTCCAGTAGATGCATTAAACGGCAATTTGGCATTGAGGGAAGCCACCAAAACAACCAAATAGTTTTAAAGTAGTCATTGCGAAGATAACTTGGCTTTATGGCAGAATTGTGATTTTTTTTCCAATCGCCATATTGAAATAGAAGAAATGATTGAAATGTGGAAAAATAAATGCACCAAATTTTAAATGTAATGCAAATGAACTGTAGATTGGAGACCAATTTCTGCATTTTTTTAGATAATCTTATTGAATTCCTGAAATTTTCAGGAAATTTATGATTAATTTATCGAATATATTTGTTTTAATTTTGTGTTATTGTAAACTCGCATAATTTTCGAGGCGCATTAATTTTTGGCTCTTATCGTGCCAATATTCACCACAAAATTAAATGCGTATTTGATTTGGAGCATGATACGCAATAAAAACAACTCAAGTGTCTTTGGATATTTTGCTATCAAACAAAATTTCTGCTAACATTAGAACTTTTCTTCGATATTATTTACTGCTGAATGAATCAGAAGCGCAGAGAATCGAACAAAGCAAAAAAACAAAAACCAACCACGATATCAAAGTTCAGTTTGACAGCTGTGGCCATTTGGCCATATGCTGTTTTTCATGGCAGCCAATAGGTTTTATGAAGGTTCTCAAGTGGTCATAGCATCTATCATTAGAACATTTTCAAAATCTTTATGGTCTTATAAAGGTTTTGTTAAATTATTTTCACAACCGTCTAGTGGGCCATTTTGTACAAATTTCGGCTTTAAAGAAGCATAGAGGAGGTGTTGGTAGACAAAACAGTTTTAAATACAGTTTTATCAACATAGCCGGGAGAAATGTTATACGGCTGGAATAAAACTTAAATTGTTACTTAGGATAGCATTCAAGATGCTGATATAATGCTAATATAATGCTTGTAGCATCTGAAAGGCAAATTTATGCATATGCCAATGCTTATTGGTTACCTGGGTAGTAGTTCAAGTGGCTTTGGGACAACAGATCAGCAGTATTATAGCAGATGCTTGGATTGATACTACATTAAAAATGAGTAATCAACAAGAGAGACTGAGACTAACACCATCGCCTTTATAATAACAAAATATTAATCATAACCAATTTGATTTAATCTTATCCACGGAAATGATCTGACACGCCATTTAATAAGAGACAATTTACATTGCGACTCAAACTAGCGGCATCTCGAAGACTAATTCAGATCCGACTTCGGCGGACCGCCGATTGTTTTCCAGCGGCGGTGGCTGCGTTAGAAAATGACCTGAGGCAGCGGTCTATTATTCATCTTTCGACGGATTATTTGATCGAAACATAAATTTAAACAATTTGGCTTGTTACCCTAGTTTCAATACAGTATCAATACATCAAAGCTCGTCATCTATCTTATGATAAAATTTCTTAATCATAACCAATTTGAATGTTTCTTAGCGGCGGATATGATCTTACTTACCGTTTAATTAGAGACAATTAACATTGTGACTCAAACCATCCGAGCGGCGTCTTGAAGTCCAGTTTAGATCCGACTCAAAACTCAAATCATTCTATTTGCATAGCTTCGCGAATAAACACTAGCAAATGTAGAATCTAGAATCAAACTAGCGGCTCTTGAAGACCAATTAAGATCCGACTTCGGCGGCGCGCCAATTTATTGACAACGGCGCTGGCGGCGTTAGAAAATGATCAATAAACAAGTCTATTATTCATCACTGGGCGTCTTATTTAATCGAAAAATAGGCCCAATTTGAACAATTTAGCCTGTTACCCTATTTTCAACACAGAACCAATAAATCAAAGCTCGTAATATTTCTCATGATAGTTTTTTTTTTAATCATAACCATTTAAAATGTTTCTCATCGCCAGATATGATCTGACCTACCGTTTAATTAGAGATAATTTACACTGCAACTCAAAGCATCCAAGCGGCATCTTGAAGTCCAGTTTAGATCCGACTCGAAAACTCAAATCATTCTATTTGCATAGCATCGCGAATAAACACCTCTATTTATCACCCCCAGAAAGTAGGCTCTACTCTACCCATTCCCATACTCCAAAAACTCCGGTAGCCGGCATCCGTATCGAAAAGCGTCATAACCATAATAAAATTTGCACCCGGTCTTGAGCCTCCAGCCGGCTACTACTGGCTTCTGCTCCGGTTGCTGTTGACCCTAAACGGAGCGTGAAAGCACAACTTCAAGGAGAAGAATTAAAGGCGGCATATCGTCATTACCTGGCTGTGCACCAGCAAGACGACCGACGACGGCCGATAAAGAAAACCTCAAAGCTCATTAGTGGTGTGTGTTGTGCTGGTGCTGCTGCTGCTACCACAACAGGGCAGTGCAGTAGCCAGCGAGATGATGATGACCAAAGCCGAAGCAGATGATGGGGAACGGCAGAACACAAAGTGCCGCCTTTTTTTCTGGATGATGAGATGGTGGCGGAAGGGCTGTGTGCATCGCGATCGATGACCGTCCTCCTGCTGCCTTAAATTCGATGTGGTTTACGTTCGCTTGTTTGATTCTTTTTACCGCATTTCGAGTATTCGTCCTTAAGCGTGAAATTATGAAATTCTGTGGGCGTACGAGGCTCCAAGGTGCAAGTTGATTTTCTCCAAATCAATTCAGTACTGTGCCACCGCACGTATCTTCCGTTCTCCAATCATTCATGTGAAAGAAGACATCACGTTTCGGAGAAAAACAACAACAATAAACGGTGGCGGCGCGGCGGCGCGGCGGCGGCATCTGCAAAGTGAACCGCATCAAACAAATCGATCGGGTTCGTCGCCTGATGCCGTCAAAATCTCCGTCACCGGTCGATGATTGATGTCTTTTGTATCTTGTCCGCCCTCTCCGCCTTGCTTTCCACCCGCGGAGCAAGTTGGAGTTTTTTTTTCTTGCTTTCTGTCATGCGAGCCGATCCTCTGAGGGACCGCCACCGCAGCAGTTCGCGTCACAAATTATTTAATGACAGTTTGATTAATTTTATGATCGATCTCTTCCCTCTTGCAGGCCACGCTGGCGGTGTGTTTGATGGTGGCGCATTTCTCCGTTCCGTGCCATTGCCGAGCGGCGTCAGGGGCGACGGCCACAGCGGCATTCAACCAACGACAGAGGCAGGCAAATATTTCCATCGAAAGTAACTCAATTCAACGGTTGGCTGGCGAAACGGAAGCGTCAAACGGAGCGTCATCGGCTGTCAGCTACGGTGAATCGAATGGCATTGCTACTGGTGACAGCAGTAGTTCTGGCCAACTCCAGCAACTTTCATCGATAGAGTCAAATTCGAGTGCGGTGGCAACAACCACGACGACGACAACGGTGATTACTGTTCAGAAGGAATTGAAGCGCGTGTTTCTATCCAACCGGACGGTCACATGCAACGATGGGTCGCAGGCGGGTTTCTACCTGCGGAAATCGCCAGGGTCCAGACGCTGGGTTGTGTTTTTCGAAGGAGGTTGGCATTGCTACGATCACAAGTCCTGTCGTGCTCGGTGGCTTAAGTTGAGACACCTGATGACCTCAGCCCAGTGGCCGGAGACCAGAGACGGTAAGTCATTCGGATCAACCGTCATTGAACGTCCTTCTAAATGTCCTTTTTCTTTTTGCTTTATAGTGGGTGGTCTCCTGTCTCCGATGCCATCGGAAAATCCCTACTGGTACAACGCCAACCATGTGTTCGTACCGTACTGCAGCAGCGACTCGTGGAGTGGAACGAAGGTGAAGCCGGAAACAAGGGACGGGCTGAGATTCATGGGATCGCTGATTGTACGGCAGGTTATCGCCGACTTGATACCGCTGGGGCTGGGCCACTCGCAGGGAGCCGATTTGCTGATGGCGGGCTCTTCCGCCGGTGGTCTGGGAGTGATGCTGAATCTCGACAAAGTGCGCAGTTTTCTGCAGAATGAGAAAGGTAAGTTGGGGGGATTTTTCTTTTTGGGGTGACTAAGTTTAACTGAAGGGCGTTGGAACTTTACATCGGGTTAAACTTGAATGTTGTGCTATGACCATGTCTTGTGTAAGTAATTCATTATTTGAAATTTTTCAATGCCAAATCGAATGCCCGTTTTCGATGAGTTTACTGGTTTCTTATGTTCTCATTGTTAACATACTCAAAGTAGCTGCAAACCCCTTTTGGGTTTAGGGTTTCCTATAGGGCTTCTGTAGTTATCGAAAGAAACTCTCTTACATTTTGGTTTCTTTTTTTATATCAGTGTAGAGGATCGTAGTAGGTCAGATGAATAGTCTATTTGAAAATGTATTTGTGTGTGCTATCTTACGCTGAGGAATAAACCTCTAGGTTCTTGGCCATCTTTCAGGCCTTATAGGCCTAAATTTTTCCAAGCATTATTATTCAATCAATTTGGTGTATTCTGATTGATTTGGTGCTAAATAACATAGAAATGATTGAAAAAAGTGGGAAATAGTTTGTTTTATATGTGCCAGGTCGTTCAAACTATCCTGGAGTTCAGAACTTAAGATCTACAGTTGTAACAGGAGCTCCATCCGGTAAACAATGTTACGGTATGCATTCAATCATTTTAGACGAATGTTCTAGAAGACCAACAGACATTATGAGATAATCTTGAGATATTCTATGTCATCCAAACTGTACTGGAGTTCAGAATTTAAGATCTACTGTTGTAACAGTAGCTTCACCCTATACAAAGTTACTGTATGTATTCAATCATATTCAATGAATGTCATGGAAGAGCAACAGACATTATGAGATAATCTTGGGAAATAAATGTCATCCAAACTGCCCTGGAGCTCAGAACTTAAGATCTACTGTTGTAACAGTAGCCTTATCCACTATACAATGTTATGAAATGTATTCAAACATACTCAATGAATGTCCTGGAAGACCAACAGATATTATGAGATAGTCCTGGGATATTCTCTGTCATCCAAATTGTCCTGAAGTTCAGAACTTAAGATCTACTGTTGTAAAAGTAGCTTCATCCGCTATACAAAGTTACTGTATGTATTCAATCATATTCAAGAGTGAAACAACAGACATTATGAATAATCTTTGGATATTATATGTCATCCAAACTGCCCTGGAGTTCAGAACTTAAGATCTACTGTTGTAACAGTAGCTTTATCCACTATACAATGTTATGATATGTATTCAATCATATTCTTATAATGCCCTGGAAGACCAACAGATATTATGAAATAATCTTGGGATATTCTATGTCATCCAAACTGTCCTGGAGTTCAGAGCTTAAGATCTACTGTTGTAACAGTAGCTTCATCCGCTATACAAAGTTACGGTATGTATTCAATCATATTCAATGAATGTCCTGGAAGATCAACAGACATTATGAGATAATTTTGGATATTATATGTCATCCAAACTGTCCTGGAGTTCAGAACATAAGATCTACAGTTGTAACAGTAGCTTTATCCGGTAAACAATGTTACGGTATGCATTCAATCATTTTAAACGAATGTTCTAGAAGACCAACAGACATTATGAAATAATCTTGTTATATTTTATGTCATCCGAACTGTCCTGGAGTTCAGAACTTAAGATCTATTGTTGTAACAGTAGCTTCATCCGCTATACAAAGCTACGTTATGTATTCAATCATATTCAATCAATCTTCTGAAAGACTAACAGACATTATGAGATAATCTTGGGATATTATATGTCATCCGAACTGCCCTGGAGTTCAGATCTTAAGATCTACAGTTGTAACAGGAGCTTTATCCAGTATACAATGTTATGATATGTATTCAATCATTTCGAATGTTCCAGAAGATCAACAGACATTATGAAATAATCTTGAGATATTCTATGTCATCCAAACTGTCCTGGAGTTCAGAGCTTAAGATCTACTGTTGTAACAGTAGCTTCATCCGCTATACAAAGTTACGGTATGTATTCAATCATATTCAATGAATGTCCTGGAAGACCAACAGACATTATGAGATAATTTTTGGATATTTTATGTCATCCAAACTGTCCTGGCGTTCAGAACTTAAGATATACAATTGTAACAGTAGCTTTATCGGGTAAACAATGTTACTGTATGCATTCAATCATTTTAAACGAATGTTCTAGAAGACCAACAGACATTATGAAATAATCTTGGGATATTCTATGTCATCCAAACTGTCCTGGAGTTCAGAGCTTAAGATCTACTGTTGTAACAGTAGCTTCATCCGCTATACAAAGTTACTGTATGTATTCAATCATATTCAATGAATGTCCTGGAAGAGCAACAGATATTATGAGATAATCTTTGGATATTATATGTCATCCGAACTGCCCTGGAGTTCAGATATTAAGATCTACAGTTGTAACAGGAGCTTTATCCGGTAAACAATGTTACGGCATGCATTCAATCATTTCAAACGAATGTTCTAGAAGACCAACAGACATTATGAAATAATCTTGAGATATTCTATGTCATCCAAACTGTACTGGAGTTCAGAACTTAAGATCTACTGTTGTAATAGTAGCTTTATCCCCTATACTATGTTATGATATGTATTGAAACATATTCTATGAATGCTCTGGAAGACCAACAGACATAATGAAATAATCTTGGGATATTATATGTCATGCAAACAGTCCTGGAGTTCAGAACTTAAGATCTACTATTGTACACTAACACTTCATCAATCTTCCTCTTGCAGGTCTCAAAGTAAGCGTCCGCGGTGTCAGTGACTCCGGATGGTTTCTGGACCGGGAACCGTACACACCGGGAGCGGTCGCCGCATCTGAAGCCGTTCGCCAGGGATGGAGAATGTGGGACGGTGCTCTGCCTCAAGCTTGTGTAGCCGAACACCCGAAGGAACCGTGGAGATGTTATTTTGGCCACCGTCTTTACAACACCCTCAAAGGTAAGTGTTTACCACAGTAGTCTGACCAAGTAGTTTGATAATCTAGCGAATGTCTCTACCCTTTCGCAGCTCCCCTGTTTGTGTTCCAGTGGCTTTTCGATGAAGCACAGATGCGAGCCGATCACGTCGGTGCTCCGGTAACTCCTCAACAGTGGGACTACATCCACGATATGGGCGGTGCTCTGCGGGAATCGTTGAACAACGTATCGGCCGTATTTGCTCCCTCCTGCATCGGGCATTCCGTTCTAACGAAACGAGATTGGCTGAACATTAAGATCGACGATATAAGCCTGGCAGATGCACTTCGCTGTTGGGAACAATCGGACGTACGGGATCGTCAAGTACAACGACGTCAGTCGAATCGCAATCCAAGTCCGCAGAAAATGCGTCGAAAGCACAATGGAGGTAGACGAAAGAAGCCCCAAAATGATCAGAATGGACAGGGACAGGACGAAGTGCCAAGACCCAAGCTGACCAAAGAAGAACGCGCACGCAGACGTCAGGAACGACAGCTTCAGCGAAGGTTGAACCGATTGAACAACAAGAACAACGGACGTGAAGGAGGCAAAAATCACACTCGCCACCAACAGAGATTGGATGAATCCCTTTCAACGAAAGTTCCTAGACTAGAGCGATCACCAAACAGTACCGGTAAAAATAGTAATAGTCCTAGTGGTGGCAATCCCAACTCCAAAAAGCAGCATCAGCAGCAGCAACAACAGAACCAAAATGGTCACCATCGGTTGCGGAATCAGAACAAAAAGCGATTGAATCACAAGAATCGCAACAGGAAAAACATGAACAACCGAAAGCAGCAGCAGCAGCAGCAGCAGCAAAATATGAACCCTTTCGGGTTAGATCTGGTGAAACCAAAGAAATGTTCTCTGCGATTACTGGAACGGTGCAGTTGGCCACAGTGTAATCATTCCTGTCCGACGCTGACGAATCCATTGACGGGCGAGGAGATGAAGTTCCTCGAGCTGCTGGCTTCGTTTGGGCTCGATATGGACGCTGTGGCTACGGCTCTTGGCGTCGACATGCAGACACTGAACAACATGGATCACGCGGAGCTGGTCAACCTTCTCACACAGCAAGTCACGTAGCGTGAGGCTCGACACACCCACGTGTAATGTAAATAGCTGAACAGATCCGGATAGATAGATGATAATTTATTTTTGCATTAGGCTTCCTTAGCGATAGGCGAATAATTTGATTTACTTCAAATGGTTGCATTATTCGAGCAAGATGTGTTTCTAAGTTCTAAATTTTTGGTCAGCCGACTGGTACCGACAGCATCAGTTGGCTTATTCCTCCACAATCGATTCGGTCCACGTTTTCTTTAGAAATGCAGCTCACTTTTGTTGAGATTATTAAAAAAAAAATACTGTTCATAGTGCATGTACATATAACTACCTAAGCAATGCAAAGAGCTACAAAACAAACTAAACCAGACTGAATCATTTACGTTAAAGCATTATTTATTTTTTTCGTTTTTAAGCAAATGTACAATATAGAAGCTTTACACAGATATGCAGCGGAGAACGAAGACGACGTTGACCCAGTACTTAGTATTAATTTTTAAATGAGCGACAATTCGTGTAGCGTAATTTAAGAAAGAAAAGTAACAGTTGTATTTATTTTCCTGTTTTCCTCGACACCAACAAAAACAAACTTAGCTGTACATACTAGGCATGTAAGGAACCGCGAAATGACTACCTCACCGATTACTTTATATAGCATAACTAAGAGCAATAGAAACCCTCGAATAGCAGAGCAGAAAAAGCAGAAGCGATATCCCGAAACAACTAATAAACAAAACACCATGAAAACTCGCAGCCCAATGAAGTAAAACTGCAACGAATCATATTTTGTACCTGCAATTAGTCATAGTATGTAGAAGTATTGTAGATTTGCTGTTTCCCCCTCTTTCCCTCACTGTTCGAGCTTAGCCGTTTTCACCCATCCGAAAATCAGCTTCACGAGAAAAGTCTCCTTTCAAATTTTTCGACCCTACGCCTTAAACATAGATGCATCCCCTTTTTCATATTTGTCTGTATATAACTTATTTATACCAGAAGAGAGAATAGAATCTACAAATATGGAAAAAACTTTAATGTTGAAAATATTTGAAAATGCCAAGTGAAGATATGACAATGATGAATAAAAACAAGTATTGAACCATAAACTTTTGGAAGTTGGCCTGTTACTAAAGGGAGAATCCGTATCCGAAATACCTAACCGTCCCGTTGGCTTACTTTTTAGTGAGTTCTGTTGGTATCTCGTAGTAGTGAGGTGGCCTTATGGTATTTTGACATTCTTTGTTTCTACGGATCAGTGCAGTATGTGTGATATTCTAGAAAATGTTATATATTTTGTCAACAAGCCCAATAGCAGGCCGAATAAAGACAGGAGTCGGAAAAAATGAGACACACAAAAATGATCACTAAAAATTCATTTTAAATCGGACACTTCTCAAATTTTCAGGCATTAAATAAATATATATCAGCTATGTTTTGGCATAATTTATTTATTAAATTTCCTCCCCCAAGCTGAATCCTCGTAAATTTCTCTTAACACTGCTCATGAGATCTTGGGCGAGGCTTTGTCCATCTTCCTTACACAATTTCTCCCAGTTTTTCTTCAAAGCTTCATCGGTTTTGAATGTTTTTCCGCTTTTCTTCAACTTCTTCTTCATTATCGCCCAAAACTTTTCGATCGGACGAAGTTCTGGTGTATTTGGCGGGTTCGCCTCCTTCGGGACCACATTAACGCCCTTCGCTTCGTACCAATCCATTACAGTCTTGGCGTAATAGCACGGTGAGGACCACGGTGAGAGCGGAGGAAGGGCAGCAAGCGCTTCTGCAAGCATTCCTCTCGATAAATCTGCCCGTTTATGGTGCCGGTTGTAACTAACGGCTTGCTGTACCGTCCGTACTAGCAGATTGCCTGCCACAACAGGTACTTCTTCGCGAATTTGTCCATCTTTCTCTTCCGGAACTTTTTCGGAACCTCCATCCGGGACGTACCGACAAAAAAACTCGAGGCCGGGGATTTGTTTGGTGTCCGCCTTGATATATGTCTCGTCGTCCATGACGAGACAGCCTAGCTTGACCAGCCACTCACGGTACAGCTTCCGCGCACGCAATTTGGCCACCGTGTTTTGCTTGTCAGTCCGGTTTGGCGCCTTCCGGACCTTAAAAACACGTAGCCCAGCCCGCTTCATGGTCTGCTGGCCGAACCACTTCGGCGAATTGACCTTTTTGGCCACGTCTCGGGTGGAAAGGTTCGGGTTATTCTTAAAGTACTGCCTTATCTTCCGCGCCTTCTCTGGGTATTCCGTTTTCGGTTTTCGGCCGCTTCCAGCGTGCCGAAAGATGGTCTTCGTCTCCTGGAACATCTTCACAACGCGGGACACGGTGGAATGGTGGATTCCAAGCCTTTTGCCGATCCATCTGTGCGACTGACCTGGATTATCGATCACCGCGCCCAAGATTTGCTGGCGTAGCTCTTCTTGTTTCGAATGCATCTTGAAAACTACTTTTCAGATCGCGATAAAATTTTGCACACAGTATTACTCAAAATTTCAGTAAATTTTTCCATGCGATAAAAATTTACACCCAAACAAAGTGTCGCATTTCTTCCGAGTCCAAATCTTTATAGACTGTTCCAGAAAGTGTAAGCATACCTTATTTTAACGGTCACTTTGAATATAATGAAATATTTCAATATGTCTTGGCTGCGTCCTTTTGTTTGCACATTTATGAATGACATAGCATCAAAAAAGGGCTCAGTTTTGTGTTACCTATCAAAATGCGCGGTCTTACTCCGGAACAACGAAAAAGTATCGCGCACAAAATCGTGCACTGTGAGCGGACTCTCCTTGAGAAAATTGGCCAAGGAAGAGGTAGTAAGCGTCGGAGCGGTACGATCTGCGATTCGAAAATATAGAGAACAGTGTACGTTTGAAGATGCGCCGAAGAGTGGTCGGAAATCCGGTCCTGTTAGTCCGGATATCGATAAAAAGATCAGGGATGCCTACAAGCAAAAACCAGCGACTTCCGTTCGGGATGTTGCGAAAAAACTAGGGATCTCGTCGAGTAACGTCATGCGTGCCAAAGAAAGACTTGAGCTAAAAACATCCCGGAAGCAGAAAAAACCCAAAAAGAACCCAAAACAGGCCACGTCCGTGAGGCCACGGGCCCGCAAACTCTACGATTCGTTAAGGTGTTGAAATTCTGGGTGTATAATAATGGACGATGAAACTTATGTGAAACTAGATTACAAAACGCTTCCCGGACCACAATTCTATACTGTCAGCGAAGACAAAGACATCCCCGAAACGGAGAAGGCAATTTTTACCGAAAAATTCGGTAAGAAGGTTATGGTTTGGTAGGCAATATGCGAGTGTGGTAAAACATCTAGTCCGTACATCACAACGGAGACGATGAACACTCAGAAATACGTTAAAGAATGTCTCCAGAAGCGATTATTGCCGATGATCAGGCAGCACGAAGGTCAAGTAGTGTTTTGGCCTGATTTGGCGTCATGTCATTACGCAAAGGACACTTTAGAATGGTACAAAAGTCAAAATGTATGTTTCGTGCCGAAAGACATGAATCCGCCGAACTGCCCGGAGGCACGGCCAATCGAGACTTTTTGGGCTTTAACCAAAGCAAAGCTTTGAAAATTCATAAAACCAGTGGACGACATCCAAAAATTTAAAAAAGATTGGCCAAAAGTGGTCAAAATGGTGGGAAGTACCACTGTGCAGAAGCTAATGGGTCATGTTCGAGGAAAAGTTAGGAGTCTTGGCTATGATTGAATATTTTGATTAAACGAGAGTAAAATATCATATAAAACACAAATACAAATATGATTTACCAAAAAAGAATGTTAAAACTAAAATAAACATGACTTTTTTGTTTTTTAAAAAGGGTGATTATTTGTTCTTGAAAATTTTATTGAAACGAAATTGTTTGTTTGGGTTGTTAAAAAATTGAAATGAGGATAAAATAAGTGGGGAATTGTTGTTGTAGCAGTAACACGTATATTAAACAGGGTGTTCAAAAGCTAAGGAAATTTTCAAGATAATAGTTTTATTTAAGCTTTGGGTAATTATCATTTAGTGTCTTTTTAGTGGTGAAATATAGCTGTTTTCCGGAAGCCGTGTGTTACTGTTTTGCAAACATTTGAGTTATGACATTTTTCTCCTTGGACGCCCCTTCAAGCAGCGCGGTGATCAAGTGTGCTGTGCTTCCTGCGTACAGACATTACAACGACGGAGTTGAATTCGTGATTTTGTTATCTGCTGATTGGAGGCACAACATGACTGCATTTTTCGTCTAATCGCCAAGCCTTAAAAAATTGTCAATTTTTTTGAGAACCTCAGTCAAGCCTCCTCTTCCTGTTTAGCTTAGCTTCCTGTTTTATTTTTCGAAGTCGCATACCCATGCGCTTCTGCACATGACCTACACATTCACTTTTGACTAGGGGGACCCTAGCAAAGTAAAATAACAAACTGATATCAAATAAGTAACAAGTTTGTGTTTCTCAAATATCATTTTGACCTCACCTGTTATCGCATAACATAATTATTTATCAACATTGAATGATTTTGTAATCATCTGTTATCAATTTTTAATGACGATTTTTGACGAACGTTACTGAATACTACCAGCATGCTGATGAATGCTGAATATCACCAGCATGTCATGGATATGAAATTGAGCTTTTCACCAGAACAGTACTTCAGTTATTAGTGTATGAACTTGAAATCATGTTGATAACATAATTTTAAATTATCTTAAGTAATTTTTTCATATCACAAAATTTGTTATCAAAATTAATTCAATGATAATTAAACGAGTTAATGTTGTGATATCCAACGAGTATTAATTTGTTATCCCTTTTGTTATTTTGGCTGTTTATTTAGCCTGAATGATAACATATTTAGTGATCAAACAGTGATAATCAGATATTAGAACTTGTTATCACTTTGGTATAAACCTTTGCTCGGGTACTCGTCACCATAGGGATTTGATTTCACTATATTCACGCACGTTTTCGAATCCCCGTCACCGATTTAATTAAGATACTTCACCCCAAATTTCTCTTCGGACCCCTCGAACATCTTGTTGATTGAGTTGGAGGTCGAATAATGCGAATATTTCTTTTACCAGCGGAACCTTCATGATGTTTGGAACACGTTTCCCTAAGCGACGCGTACCATTTTTCGTACTCAAGTGTATCCTTTTTCTGGCTCCACAGTTGGCATGCCTGGCAATATGAACTTTCTACGAATGCGTCCAAAACCTTTCCAGTATAATAACCGATGGTCGTCGTAGCGCCATACAATGATGTGAAACTCCTCTTCTTCCAAGATCCATCCCCAGGCCCCCTGCCCACATTCCGTGAAACTCACTGGTTTCGAAAACTTTTTTACAAACAACAAATGTCGACAAAAACTGTCAAAAAGTCAATAATTCGGTAGGTGTGCGAAATATTCACAACAATATTCGAGTCGATTTTGTCAGCAGTACTATCGTCCTCCTCATCGGTTACATAACCCCCCCCCCCCCCCCCACAGTATTTTCTTTTTAGCGGACGTTTCTCATTCGCGTTGTCACGACTTTCTTTTCGGTGATTATTCATTATGCATCCCGTCAACAAACTAAAATGCGTGTTATACTGGCGTGAAAGAATCGGAAATGACAATAGTTTACACACACACATACATACTCAGCCACGCAATCACAACTATCAAAGCAATTCTAAGAACATGAGACAACATGCAGTACTAGGAACAATCGTGAAATGCCGATACAAACACGTTGGAGGTGAAAATTATCGCATACGACTTAACCACACGAGCGCGGACAACCATTTGGTTCTTTGGGGAATAACTCCGAAACTATTATCAGTATGACTTCGAAACATCGGGAGTACATTCTCAGATAGTATGACTACCAATTACAGCAAAAAATAAAACCAATTTTTTTAAAGTTCTAAATGAGGTGCCGCCCTTAAAACACGCGTTTCACTTAATGAGTAACAGCTGTTCAGTTTTGAAAACACCCTAAAAATTTGTTCTGAATTCTGTTATTATGACAGATGGAAGCACGTTAAGATAAAACTAATCATTTTGAGCATTAAATGCTTCAAAAAATAATTAAAAATTCAAATTAACTTCTTCTATTTTTCCCCAATAGAATATTTTAGAACAACCGTTATTCGATAGCTAGGAATGTAACCTATCTTTTGGTGAAGAAAAACCCAAGGTGCATTGAAGTTACATAATATGAATATGAATACGATCAAATTATAAAACGAACCAATTTTACAATCATAACAATAAAGATTAATCAATTTTAATATTAAAATTAAGAGATTATATTCATTTTTTTAAATGAGGAAGCGTTAAACTATTAAATATTATTTATTAAAATGATTATATATTAATATACAAAATTATATGAAATTACTTACAGCATTAATTAAAATCAAATTATTTGATTAATTGTTTCTATTTTTTGTACTAATAAATTTGAAATTTAAAATTTTATTCCTATGAGCTAGGCAAAAATTTCGTTTTAATATTATTTATTCAAATTATTATTTTTTGTTGTAATTAAAGAAACAAAATTGATGATTAATGTTATTTATTTAAAATTTAATTAAATTTGATTCATCATTCATGATGTTTATAAATTTTAAACAAATGATTTTAATTTCGTTAACACTTTTGATTTTATTTTATTTACAGCTGTTTTAGCTGTACAAAACTTGATGGAAGGTGTTAAACGTCAAGCCCGACAGTTCGCATTTGGAAAATCGGATGCCTAATCAAATAATTTTTCTGTGTTTTGTAGACGATGAACTTCAAAAAGAAATAAAGATTGATCATTTATATAATAAATCTATCAGAGCGCACTAAATCCTATTTGACCAATTTTTGACCGTTCCACCCTTTGCTAGATTTTAAAGTCAAGTTAATTAAGATCATTGGACGGCAAAATGGGAATTTTCCTCGCCAATCTGAGCAGTGCCTTTCATAAGTATTTTTTCAGTGCCGTGCAGACATTTGACGTTTTTGGTGGATAACATTTATTACATTATTTACATGATGAACATAACTATCCATTACTGCTTGAAAGTGTTTAATAAAGGGCAAAACATCTAAATGGAATGTAACATTTGTCATCAATCTCTATTCCATTCGGCTATCGAGTAATGTTAACCGCGTTTGAATAGTTGTTCTATTTTAATAAGTACGGAATTAATTGACTTGTCGATTGCGTTTACTTGAATAAAAAAATGGTATAACGTTATCAAACTTAAGCTCTAAGGGATCTTACTAAGAGATCAATTAACCATGAAAAAGTATACATTGATGTGTTTTGATGGCAAAATATACTGAATAGGATTTAAACATTGGTTTCCGAAAAAAAGGCAGCAGTGCCGAAGCTGCGTTGTACAAGCATGATGTTTTTATGCAAATAGAATAGCAATATTTCCAATTCATTTGACAATCTCTATTTAGATCTCCATTTTCACCTAAGTGTTTTGTAAATAAAATGCCTAAGGATATAGAAAAGCGGCAGGAAAGCATTTTACGTTGAGCCAGTGCATTTGACTTATCACAAATGGCGAATCCAGTCAATCAACTTTTCTAATGAAGAACCTCGTTTGACTACAAATCATGATCCAGTAGCAGTTGAACACTTTCATCCACGAATCAAAACTCTTCTTAATCATGTCCTCGGGAACTAAAAAGTTTTGACTTAGAAATTCATATACTTTTTGTTTATTCCAGGTTCTGAATAAAGTTTGGAAGTTGAACTATAACTAATTAGCGGTTAGAAAACATTCTGAATCGATCCAACTAAAGCGATAAATGTTCATTCTAGAGTTCTGGCAAACTATAAGTATAGAATCATGGTAAACGATAGTATGAGTGAATCCGAGGTGAATATAAACTAACTCATCGATACTTGAATACAAGTTGAATACAAGTGGTCCGAAAGGGCCTAATTGTGCTATTTTACTTATACGTTGCTGAATTCTGACGTCTAACAGTTAAGAATCACTCCCTATATTTCTTTCAGAGCACAGTTTCATTTAGTGAGACGGATCGATCGGATTACATTAAGATAAAACCGGGAATTGGGGCGAAATAAGCCCCTATATCTCAGCGCATAGTTGCGTGAGGTGGCTGATTTTGGCATCAATGAATTTGAGAATTTTCGCTGAACTTTTTCAATTCCTTCAATGCCGACTGTGCAGTGTGGTGTGCACTATAGGCTCAGGATCGCACCAAAGGGATCAGATTCTGATCTATTTAATGTGGTTAGGTTGTATTTGGTTGTTCTATTCTTCATTTTCATTTCCGTATTGATGAATCGATAAGCTGCTTTGGAGACCCTCAAGCCAAGGGGACATTGCGCAGCTCGAAACGATCGGGTATTTGTACGAATACTGGTGAGGAAAATAGTTCTTTGTTTTGAGATCCAAATAATCAAATAAAATAATCATCACCTAAGGCAACATCATTTTGAGCAAGCAGCTGGTTTAGGTCATCCGGAAGTGTTTCTTGCCAATAGTAAATAAAACCGGAAGGCAGTCAGGTCAAAAGATTGTACAACCGACACAGAATAAACTACAGAACGGTTTCATGAATGTCGGGGGGAGATACTGGTGAAAAAAAAGGTCCATTGAACCGTATACTAATTAGGCCTCGATATCTTTTTCAAATCAGTATCAATATCAAATTTATTATACGTTCGTTTATTTTTGCCGGACACAGTGTATGCAATGGTGAAGAATAATGTTTTTTTAAGGCAGTCATAATTTTTTATTGGAACGAATAAATTGTGATGTTTTCACTTCATTACAGAAAATCTTATTTCAGATCAAATAAATATGTAAATTACTGAGTTTTATGATTTTTCATTCCTGAAAAATTATTACTTTCTAATCCTTTTCATAGTATACAATATGTTACTAATTTTTTACCAAGCAGCATTTTTATGTATTTGTGCAAAAAAAAAAACTTTTATGCACTTCACTTTTTAAAAAAAAAACCCTTTTGCGAGCGGTTAGTAGAACGATTTTAATTGAAAGACTAGGAAAATTTAAAATTAACACTTCACTTGATCACTTTTTCTAAAAAAAAAATAAAAACTGAAACAATTTTTTTAAACTATCACTAGTAAACGCGAGCTAATTCCACAACAGATAGCTTATCTTTTAACAGATAGGCCTATTTCGTCTGCGACTTACAGACTTCTTCAGTGTCGAGTGCTCGTGGACCGTGGATTTGGAAGATTTTGCAACCATGAGCAGCAAACAATACTTTCAATAAGTTACCTACCTAGCCCCTTCCAAACGATAATGTGACCCATTAACCTCGAGCTAGCCACGAGTAATTGGCAACCCATTTTACTAAAATTGAAAAATTATACATTGTAAATAATATTGAATATCGGCTCCGTAAAGTGTTACACACGCCTGAGCCTAACAAATAAACGCATTAATAAAAAAAATCCTGACACTTTTTGAAATGGTTTATCAGAATCTACCATGCAGCCTTCAGCACGTAAAATTTAGCCTAACTACTAATTAATTGAAATGAATAATCCTTCTATAAACATTGTCCGGATATTGATGCATCGCGGTATAATTACAAATAATATTTTAATCGTGCAGATGTGGTAATTTTTACCTCGGTTCTACTGTCAAAACCACTAAACAACCTAATTTCACAATATTGGTTTTACAAATATTCTTAATTTCTAAGATGTTTATATTTGGAATATCCGTGATTCTGAAGGTGGCTTATGTTTCGGAGAGTGTGCGTGCTCAGCTTTCGATTCTAATATGGAAACGCCAAAATGTATGCATCTAAAATGAAAGTGAACATCAGCTTTGATGTGAACGCAGTCCATACGGCCAATGAGACCACATCAAAGAGTCATTTTTTTTTTTTTTTTGGAAAACCCATGAGACATCAAACACTTTATTCGACATTTCGTTAGATTTCATCACTGAAGATCAACTTTGCATGTTTCAAATGTTTAAAACAAGTAGCTCTTTTGTTTCTCTCAATGTGCGAGATTTTTAGTCTTGTTTATTTATAAGCCAATTTTGATATTTGAACACATCGATTTGGGTAATTTTGATCGGTACATCATACAGTATGTCCTATAAAAAAATGCAAAAGTTTTCAATACTTATTTTTGGGTAGCTTTAAACTTTATTTCTACTATTTAAATGCGTGTGTGTAATCATCAGTTAAGCAAATGCTTTTTAAAAAAAAGGTGGAATTCGGATCAGGAACGACTTACGCGCTCTGAGGTGTTACTCGAACTGCGTTTATTGAATCTGATGGTCTTACCAACTAGCTCTGTATTTACGTTTAAAGGAACTCATAAACATACTTTAGACATAACAATTATTGATCGCGTTGCATCGTCTGGGCTGCTAACTATGACTTTGTCCCCAAAGTCGTATGGGTCGATGTGAAGAATGCAGCTGGTGCTAACTCATCTGACTGCAAACTCTGAGACGATGTAAACAAAACAGTGGTTCGCGAGTAACAAAGTTGAGAAAAATGTACGCAAAGGAGGTTGTGGCTAGTTTGCTGCTCGCCCAAAAGCCCGTGAAACAAATTACAACGATTGTGGGATGCCACCTGGCTACCGTTTACCGTATCCAACGTTCACTTCCTGATGGACCACGTCCACGGAAGCCGTCCACGGTTCGCTCGCACACCGAAGGTCATCAGAACAGTGAGAGACAAAGTGAGGCGAAATCCTATCAGATCGATCCGGAAATTGGCTAAGGAAGCCGATATTTCAAAAACTACCATGCAACCAGGGCAAGAGTAAAGCGCCACCTTGTAACGGGCCGAATCAAATAACTACGGCTGGAGCGCTCGTAACGTTTGGTGTCAGCATACCATCATCGTATTCTCCGATGAGAAAATGTTCACCATCGATTCCGTATCTAACACACGTACAGACAGGTTTATTTCGTCGAAGAAGATTGAGGATGTTCCAGAGAACGTGAACTTCAAGTTTGCAACCAAACATCCGGCCGGAGTCATGGTTTTCGGGGCAGTTGCGACCAAGGGCTTGAAAATGCCTCCAGTATTTATCAAAGCTGGATTAAAAGTTAATACCGAGGTTTACATGAACATTTTGAAGGACCACGTTATGCCATGGATGAAAGCCAACTTTGGAGCACATCAACATGTCATATTCCGACAGGACGGAGCACCGTGTCATACCTCAAAAAGGACTCAAGCGTGGCTGAAGGAAAACATGGAATTTTAGCCAAAGGACATTTGACCTCCTAGCAGCAGGGATGCCACATACACAGATTTATCTGTAATCATACAGATTTTTTGCAGTTTTTGGATACAGAATTCTGTATATACAGATTACAGATTTTTAAATAAAATACAGATTTTACAGATTTTTGAAAAATTCTCTCTTTCGTTGCATTTCATAATCATGTTTAAATAACCATATTTGGAAATCTCATTGAGCCGCCTACAGAATATGTCAGGATATTCATCGACATATCGGAAGGATGGCCGCTTCGAAGGCATCAAGCAAATTAATCTTGGTGGGCAGCATCCATTTCAATTCTGTGTTCAAACTTCATAAACATCGGTTAAGTCACCTTCGGTGGATAGCATCAATCTATACAATGTGTGTTTTTGTATGTGTAGTACGCTTTTGCTATTCTTAGCAATGCTACTGAATAACTTGATAAAACCACTAGAAATTGTGCAAACGCAGGTCTTAAATGATGACACCCACATGAAGAATTTTCAGTAGTCAATCCAAGCACCCTCGGTGGACAGCATCCATCTCAATAATTAACTGGTAACCTTAGCAAAGGAAAATAACAAGCTGATATCATATGAGTAACAAGTTCTGTTATCCCAGTTATCGTTTTGATTTTCGCTGTTATCACATAACAAATTTAGTTATATCATTTTGAACACAATATTTTTTATGAACGTTATAAGTTGAATTGTAAAACTATTAGGTGCGCAACTAAGTTCCCGCTGTTTAGCAATAGATGGCGCGAGTAGTAAGTGCTGGTCGAATGTTGTACATCTCAAGCGTCATAAACCAAGCTCAGACATATGGTAAACAAACCGTTTTGCCAAATCAGTGATTTTGGTTTAGTGTTAAATAATTTGGTTGTTTGAAGATGTCTGATTTCGTGCCAAATAATCGTCATTTGCGGGAAGTGTTGATTTTCTTCTTTCATTCGAAGAAAACTGCGGCTGAAGCACATTGAGAGCTCCAAAAAGTTTACGGTGATGCTGCTCTGAGTGAAACAACGTGTCGTGATTGGATTCGTCGCTTCAAAAACGGTGATTTCAGTGTTGATGATCGTCCGCGTGAAGGAAGCCAAAAAACTTCGAAGAATCTTAATTGGAGGCATTGCTCGATGAGGATCCGTGTCAAACGCAAGAAGAGCTTGGTTCAGGATTAGGAGTTTCCCGCCAAGCCGTTTCTAAGCGATTGCATGCGTTGGGAATGATTCAAAAGCAAGGAACTTGGGTTCCTTACGATTTGAAGCAAAGACATGTTGAGCGTCGTTTTTTCGTCTGTGAACAACTGCTCCAGCGGCAAAAAAGGAAGAGTTTTCTACATCGCATTATGACGGGTGACAAAAAATGGATTCATTACAGTAACCCAAAACGGAAACATTCATGGGGACTGCCCGGGCATGCTTCAACATCGTCGCCTAGGCCGAATATTCACGCTGCGAAGGTTATGCTGTGTATTTGGTGGGACCAAGTTGGTGTTATTTATTATGAGCTGTTGCAACCAAACGAAACCATTACCGGGGAACGGTATCGAACTCAATTGATGCGATTGAGCCGAGCACGAAAAAGTGATTCTTCAGCATGACAACGCTCGACCTCACGTTGCGAAACCCGTGAAAACCTACTTGGAAACGCTCAAATGGGAAGTCCTACCCCACCCGCCATATTCTCCTGATATTGCACCGTCCGATTATTACTTGTTCCGTTCGATGGCACATGGTCTCACTGGTCAGCAATTCCACTCATATGATGACATCTCAAAATGGCTTGATTCTTGGATAGCATCAAAAGACGAACAGTTCTATCGAAATGGTATTCACGTTCTACCAGAAAGGTGGGAAAAAGTCGTAGCTAGTAATGGGCAATACTTTGAATAATTCGTGTGTAACCTTTGTTTTCAAAATAAAGTTCCTTTTACACCAAAAAACAGCGAGAACTTAGTTGCGCACCTAATATAAACATTTCCAACATATTTGAACAAGAAATTTTGCTCTTAATCAAAATATTTTTTTTCAGTTATTAGCATGAGAATTTGATATCAAATTGATAACATAATTTGAAACTATTTCAATAAATTTGCTTACAATACAGGATTTGTTATCAAGTTGTTCGCAGTGATACAAAAATAAGTTATTATTATGATATTCAACGAGTATATTTTTGTTATCCATTCTGTTATTTTGGCTGTTTATTCAGCCTCAATGATAACATATTCAGTGATCAAAAAATGATAACCTGGTATTAGAACTTGTTATCAATTTGGTATTATCCTTTACTCGGGAAGGGCTACTTATTTCTTCATAATTATGGGCTACTTATTTCTTCATGTCTGATCCGTATACTTTGATTTTAAGGTTTGATGTCAGACAATGTTATTGCATCGATAGCATAAGCTACCGGTTCTTGTATAATATGAACAACAACAAGAACTAACATGAAATTTACATTTTGATCGTTTTCATTAATATCTTGATTTGGTGAGCAATGCACAAATTGAACTTATATTCTTATTCATGAGCTTTTATTTCTACCTATGTGAACTCACCAAATGAAATACAATCTACGGCCCCTGATCTTCGTACGCTGTCCACTCGAAAGCCAAATTATATTACTAGTATTTGCAAAATGTTGTTTTACTTTTATGTTGAATATTTTCTTACGTTGCTAATTACTTGGAATAATCCACAGATTTTCGGTAATTTTTTTTTGTTTAGTTGCAATAATAAAAATCAGTTTGATTAGAACAATAAAAACCAACGAACTGATTTGAATAATGCTATATTTTGCTTTAAGCGAAGTACTGCGTTATTCGAAATATTTTTAAGAATTCTACTATCTACTATAAGAAAATATTTGGATGATTTACTATGAGTACTACGTGTACTATGAGATTCTTGAAACTGTCAACTATATTTACAGAAGTTCTGAGTAAATCACAGTAAAATGAAAAATGTCATTTCACCATACTATCCCAAATGTTGTTTGTGTTCACCAATCTTTTCGTAAAATATATCGATTTCACAGGAGAATCTGTAAAGTTTTCTTTTGTGATCTATTTCAATGGTGTTAAGCTCCAACTCGATTTAACTAATACCGTCCCTATTCGGTTTATCTGCAAAATGTTTGCTTGGAGTCAAGTTAATTAGGATCAAGGTCAACATAAAAGCAGCAAGACATGCTTAACCAAGATTTAATCCAAAGATAATACTTTTTGATGTTCACTACCGTCCACACCACGGTCATAATTAGTTGCAACTTGATTATGACTAACAAAGGCACATTTATGTTTTCTCAACTTAATGGCAACATGTGTGCTACTAGGGGTAAGCTTGATAACTTGAAAATGTTAGAAAAGCAACTTTTTTAGACGTCAAAACTAATTTCAAACCTTGTTGCAGTGCTAATTATTCAGGCTAGACTGTTTTTGATATCAAAACATTTATAATATGATTAAATATGTAAGCTATTCGCATTTAGTTTGCTCGTGAAGTATTTATTGGAGGGTATATTTCAAGTCTATTTTCTGTGGTAAATTAAACCCTCGATCGAGGATGAGCTTCCACACACTGCTCATGAGTAAACCATTGGGGAAATAAGCTTAATAGCTAGGTGTAAAGTGTCCCTTGACTCAGCCTAATATACAAAGATCGATTACATTTTTTATTATAACTCATAAAGTATTTGAGCAGCAAGCTATATTTGACTAGCTATACACTTGCTTAGATAAGTTTAATGAGTCATTTGATAGCATGTATCACGAAAAGGCACACTGCACATATTTTTAAGTTAGAAACTTTCGAGTAATATGGATGTAATTCGGTCTATAAGCACCAAATTGGGTCTATTCATGGATGCAACTTCATCCCACTTGATAGATTTGTGATTAAATGTAGTCTACGTACGTTTTTTTTTTGATTTTCTGATTTAAGGCCAACTATATTCGTTCACCCAACACAACATTTCCTAATATCACTACTAAATCAAACTACTTATACGTATACTTGTTATATCTGTATTAACCTACCCCGCAGTGGGATGTTCGGCAAAGGTAACGTCCTTGGTTCGAGTACTACTTTATCCATGCCCTTTCGCTCAATTTTCAATACTTCTATTCAATTTTCAACCTACCGTACACTGACGGAACTTTCAACAATTTCTCTTCATATCTTTTATTCTAGCAAACATAACTGTCCACTCTTGGTGCCTCATGGTGATGAGCGGACATCTCCTTCTACATCATAAATCAAACTGCTAATGAGTCATATGAAAGCATACAATCGAAACACAGACATTTTTATTATTTTTTTTCCAATAACAACATTTTTACTATGCTATTTATACAACAGGCCATGGTTGGGACCATAGAATAAAATATGTTTCTAACATTGAGACTACGGTTTTCTCGACAAATCATTGTTATTATGCCTATATGACAGTCAATTTATAACATGTGACTATTTTCTGTGCATACTGCATTACTTCTGGCGAACCAGCCCAGGAGGCTGAAAGCCACTATAATAAAGATATATACTGCATTACTCGGTTTATAGGTTCAATTTAGCCAAATTTAGATAATTCAAAGATAGTGTGGATAATGTTCAGCTCAGTTAAGGAAATCGAAAACTACGCGGAAGTGAACTCCTAAAAATTGATTAATAATGTCTCAATTGCTTCGAAATAAATCGGGCATCTTGATAGAAACATGATTTTGTTGATTATCGCCGGACTATTGAAATATTTGGTACATAGGCCAAATAAAGGAGCTAGGCTAACATTACATCCCGGTACCCTACTTGGTTCAAATGCGATACACGCAGTTATTTTTCAACCTGTGAACGGGAACGGACAGTCGGATACAGATAAAAAAGATTTTTGGATGTAAAAATACAGATTGACCATGAAAAAAATGTGGCAACACTGCCTAGCAGCCCGGACTTGAATCCTTTGGATTACTCAATATGGGCATATGTTTTTTTTTCGGGGTGGGGTCTGGGAACGTTCTCACCCCGGTGTTGGGGCCGGGGAAAGTTTCTATACCAAGGGGGGGGACTATGGGTGCCTACCTTAAATTGGGGGGGGGTTGGCTCTGGTCTCCGTTCGTGGGGGGGGGGGGGGGGCGAGGAGAGTGGTGGATATTATGTAATATTTTAACAAAAAACTTTTTAAAAAAAAAAATTTTTTTTTTTTTTTCTTTATTACAGTGACGTACAATACAATAAAATGGTCTTGTTTCGGCGCTTTTCTTTCTTTTTTTTCGAGAACCGATTGAGGTGAAATTTTGGTTGTAGTCTAGAAGTAACCTGAATTTTCATCCGTATTAAAAATTGAGGGTCAGAATTTTGATTTTTGATGCACGAGTCATTTTAACATCAGTATACAATAGATCGTAAATCAAATATCAACATGACCTAAATTACACTCCCGCTTAATTTTACTCATTTTTTGAGTACAATTGTGTACTATCTCTTTTTCTCTCACGGAAATGTTACTCAATTTTGGTAAAAAGTGGATCTACTCATAAAATTGAGTAGATCCACTTTTTACGAAAGTTGAGTTACATTTCCGTGAGAGAAAAAGAGATGGTATACAATTGTATTATTAAAAAATTGAGTAAAATGAAGCGGGAGTGTATGGAAATCGAAAGGTTGTCTTATTGTATTGTCGTTAGTGATGTGTGTAACTTCTGATGTGGTGAATGAAAAAGTATGAACTTGATACAGACCAAAATTTAGGGGCCGTATTGCGGATCTCGAAACGAAGAACTTTTTCTCACAAGCGTTCGTAGCATTCCAGCTAAATTTCTTCAGGGGAAAATGAAAAACAAGCCCATTTTATATGAAACTCGAACTTGGGTCTAATTTTTGTGTCGGTCACTGTGCCTTATAATAAATAATTTCAAATTAATTTAAACGGAATACAATTTTACATGCTCTGATATTTGATATTTACTTCGCGATAAAAATTCAGGTTTTCTTTCTGTGTAACTTATCAGGTATTCAAAAAATCATAGAGAAGTAGTAATATATGGACTTTTTTTTTCTTCTATTACTCCAATTAAAAGATGTTAATAATCAAGACCTAATAGAATAATTACACGGAGAAAAAACCGTTCCAATATTCGTGAAGCAAAAATCACGATGACGATTTTGTGACGCTCCATTTATGTGCATTATATTGAACAGAAATTCACACTACTTTTTCGAGCTGTGTATAACGTACAGATCGAGAGTAAAATCGATTGCCGCTAGTCTATAAATTCGGTTTTCAACTGAAACCTTAATATATTGTTCAATTCAGACTATCAACAGAATTAATATCTTGAACACTAGATCACAGAGAACACTGGAGTGCCCTCCGTGTGTAGATTTCTGTAACTGCCATTTTAAAATTACAGCTTGTTTACGTTAGTTTTGGTGAATCGTATGTTGATGGCGCCACCTACGCGCCTTGAGATATGATGGTCTGTCCATTTTAGTTTGGTGAAATCTAGACTAGGCGGCGCTGATTTTCCAACGGTTTGCTTTTAAAAATTTACACAGTAAATTGGGGGAAAACATATCGAGCCTGGATGTCTGTTCTCTGTGACAAGATCACATGAGGTAACACAACTCTCTCATACACCCACTGCTGACTAATGATATTCCGAATGAAAACATTCAATGCACCGGAAAAAAATCCGTGCCCAGATCCGTGAGCTGCAGTCATGAATTCGAGAACAAGCAAAAATACACCGTGAACTGAATCACGTAATCATGAACTAAAAAACGTTTGAAGGGAAAAATACTGCAAACGAGAACTAGTTCACGGTCCGTTTTCATTTTCGGGAACCCTTTTTTTTCTGTGCGCCCACAGAATCTTAACGGTTATAAAAAGGTAATCACTTGAGATGCTCATCGCAACAAAACGCCCTGGAAACACGTGAGCCATCGGCGATGGGAGGTGAATTGTCACCTCTATCTGGTATCTTATATGGCCGCGCACTTCCGATTTTTAATTACTATTTACTCATTGCTGTGATTCCCATAATGAATTCATCAGGCACCCTGGAACTAATCATACCTAAAATATAAAATGTGCAACCGAATGCACAGAGCATTACATTCTATCCCCCGGTTCCAGTTCTAGCACAACAGCGCAGCAAAATGAAACAGTTCCTAGTCAGTCAATTGATCATCGCGGCGATGATGGGTGTTTTTGTGGTGAGTTGGTGTGTTTCAACTGATCAATAATTTAAAACCTAACGACTGCTCATTTTTATAAAATAGGACATTGCATCGGCCATAGATTGCCACGAAGTTTTTCAAAGGGTATTAATCCAACGCTTTAGCGTAGAATGCAGGTTTTAGTCAATTTCAAACTTCTTGAATTCCAGAAAGAAGAACTCAAGGAATGCTGCACCGCGCCATCTATTTTTAAAAAGGAAGAAATGGAAGACTGCATGGAAAAAGCCGAAGGAAAGCATCATGAAAAGTTTTTCGTAAGTTTTGAAACTAAGTATATTCTGCAATGACAAAAATGCATTTTCTGCAGTGCGGATCGCAATGTTTACTCAATGCCCATGGCTTCCTGAACGGTGATGAAGTGGACGTGGCCGCAATCAAAAAGGACGCGGAAAGTATAGAAGGGGACTGGAAGGAAACGGTTCTGAAATTAGTTGACTCTTGTGGACAAAGGGTCGACGAAGTCAAAGCCGAAATGGAGCAGCGAGGTGGTCCCAAGGGGCCGTGCAGTCCATCGGCAGGCATTTTCTCCATGTGCCTAGGCAAGGGCTACATCCAGAATTGCCCAGCTGAACATTGGAATGAATGTAAGTAATGATGGAAATTGATGGGAGAGGAAGTCAGTTTTCAATTGTGATTTTTTTTTTGCATTTTCAGCTGAACTGTGCAACAAGGTCAAGAGTGGAGAGTGCGATAAGAAACATAAACATTAATGTTTCATGTTTTGAGGATCACTAAAAAGCGTTAATAAATGGTAATGAGCTCTGAATGAATGGCCAATAAATATTTCTTAAGCATTGCAACGGCTGTGTTTGTCTCTTGATTGTAGCTTGTTGGTTCACTTGTATTCGTTTGCTGATTGCTTATTCTTCTTTCTTCTTTCAAAGTATTTCAAGCGTGTTGCTTTCACAATAAACTTATTGCTTGCTCTCAACTTAGTGTTCTTAATGCACTTCCACAGATTTCAATTGAGAGCTTTCGATGGCAAGTACCATTTTTGCATTAGTATGGTGTGTTTTTTTTTCAGACGGGATAGAAAATCTGCAACCAGACTCCTGCAGAACTCCTGTGGAGGAGTGCCAACTGCTCGACCCACTAAAAATCCACCCGTGCCTTGAGCCCTGGACCCTCCCCGAAACCACCTATTGTGCTTATTAAGCACCCACTATGTCTAGGGCCTCAGTAGTTAGGTGGTCCCTGCGACCAGCCGTTGGTCGATTCGCCATTTTTGTTCAAGTTCGAGGACAATCTGGGAGGCTGCTATGCATACCGCGTCCCAGATGTCCCGGTCTTGGAACATCCTCTGGACCAGGTTGTCCAGAGTTGTGTCGTGACCGCTTACGGCTGTCATGCCGGATCTCGCGCCGTCAAAGCGAGGACATGTGAAGAACACATGTTCCGCGGTATCCTCAACTCCCGCGCACTCGGTGCATGCGCTGGACTGTACATGCCCATACTTGTGCAGATATTGTCTGAAACAGCCGTGACCTGACAAAAACTTGCGTTATGTGGAAGTTCACTTCACCGTGTCGCCTACCAACCCACCCGGAGAGTTCCGGAATTAGTCGGTGGGTCCACCGGACTTTGGTGGAGTTGTTCTATTCCTTTTGCCACTTAACCATAGATGCGGCTCTAGTGGTCTTTCGAATACCTCCTGTTCCACGTTGTTCGAAGCACTCTACATCCTCTTTTATGACAATGCCCCGCTAGGACGCAGACAACGTCGCGTGATACCATTCGGTATGCACTAACCATTCTTAGGCACATAAGCCTGTGCGTACTCTCTAGCTTACTCATGTAGCTCTTGGTACTCAAGGCGGTGATCCATGCCGGCTCGCCGTACCTATGTATGGACACGGCGACACTGGCCCGGAGTTTACGCTTACTCCCGTGCACCGCCGAGCTATTCGAAATCATGCGGGATAATGCCGATATAGCCATAGAGGCTTTCTTGCAAGCGTTATCGACGTGGCTGATAAAGGACAGCTTATCGTCGATCATGACTCCAGGATACATCAAAGACCTCTTCGATTCAATTGTGCAGTTACCTGCACTGATCGTCGTATTTTGCTCCGATTTTCGGTTCTTACGGTGGGCTAGCTACAGCTTCCTGGAACTTATCCATCTCTCCACAATGCCAATGGAGTGCGAGGCCGTTAGCTCCACCTCTTTAATGGATTCACCACATATCTCCTGGGTGATGTCGTCTGCGAATCCGACTATCTTCACCCCGTTCGGGAACTCAAGCCGTAGTATCGTGTTCCATAGCACCGGACCCAGGATCGAACCTTGTGGGACGCCTGCGGTGATCTGAACACGTTTCTGGCCTACCTAAGTATTGTACACCAGTACGCGATTCTGGAAATAACTTCCCAGAATCTTGTACGGGTACCCAGGAACCTGAAGGCCTGAAGTATGGTTGAGTGGCAAGTACAATCATACCTTATGCCCAGAGAGTCGAGAAATTTTCGAACCCAGCCACCTCCAGCATGGTGTTGCTTTGTAGCCGCACCATTGCCGGCTGAGCTAAGGGAGGCTTCATGCTGATTGCTCAACAGAATTGCTCAGAAGCTAAATTTCAAACGATGATGTACACTTCCTCCTCGTTTATGGAATACTCACTGTCATGGAACACTTTAGAGTTTTATGCTAACTACTGGCTGAAAATCAATTTTTAAGCACCAAACATAATTTTGTATCAATATTTCATCAGTTTATTTTCATTGATAACCATTTGCATTTGTTTACTCAGAATCAATGCTTTTTTTTTCAGAGTGAAAATGTTATGTTTTGTAGCTGCCAAAATAACCTTTTTTTCGGCACAATCGTAAGATATGTCTTCTTTGAGAATATTACTATTCACATTAGGTTCGTAGTTGCAGCGCAATTATGGATCATCCTTGCCTTAGATCCATCCTAATAACATGGAAGGACGTTACGGGAAATAGAGGCAAAATACATTCTTTTTCTATTTTTGTTGTTATATGATATTATATTATTGATGATGATGATATAAAACTACCATCTATTGTAGCAAGGTGACTTCCCATAGCAGTGGAATAATCTGAAAAACGATTTGATCAGGATTCTAATATTGTTTGTGATCATCAAGCTCCTGTATGAAGGGCCAAAAACGTTTGGGCGGGCCCGTAAGCAGAGACACTTACGCGAAACCCGTGAATATAGGGAAAAGGATCTCCTTCCAAAAGCAAGTTCAAACGCACAGCACTAGAATCGAGCCCTCGATTTACAGAATAAACCCAATAGATGGGGTCGAAGAGCCCGCCCTCGTTCCGCGAAATGTTAACAATAGGGAGGAGGCAGTCCCATGCTCCCTATCCAAATCGTTTCACTTGGGTGCCCTGATGGTCCATCCCTTTCCCCGTTATATGTTATTTAGTATTTAATATATTTTGTACCCACAATATTTGGATAGCATTATAGACAAACATGCCCATTTATTCAAATTTCAAACTTGAATGATACTACCAATGGATTGTTACTGAAAAATAAATAAAAATTAGATATGAATTAATATCCAACGCTATAACCAATGTATAGACCTCATCTGACCAAAATTTCATGTTGATAACATTTATAAATTTGAAGTTTTCATAACATAACGACTGTTCCAGAAAGTATAAGCACACCTTATTTTAACGGTCACTTTGAATATAATGAAATATTTCAACATGTTTTTGCTGCGTCCTTTTGTTTGCACATTTCTGAATGACATAGCATCAAAAAAGGGCTCAGTTTTGTGTTACCTATCAAAATACGCGGTCTTACTCCGGAACAACGAAAAAGTATCGTGCACAAAATGGTGCACTGTGAGCGGGCTCTCCTTAAGAAAATTGGCCAAGGAAGAGGTAGTAAGCGTCGGAGCAGTACGATCTGCCATTCGAAAATATAGAGAACAGTGTACGTTTGAAGAGGCGCCGAAGAGTGGTCGGAAATCCGGTCCTGTTAGTCCGGATATCGATAAAAAGATCAGGGATGCCTACAAGCAAAAACCAGCGACTTCCGTTCGGGATGTTGCGAAAAAAAACTAGGGATCTCGTCGAGTAACGTCATGCGTGCCAAAGAAAGACTTGAGCTAAAAACATCCCGGAAGCAGAAAAAACCCAAAAAGAACCCAAAACAGGCCACGTCCGTGAGGCCACGGGCCCGCAAACTCTACGATTCGTTATTGTGTAGATATTCTGGGTGTATAACAATGGACGATGAAACGTATGTGAAACTAGATTACAAAACGCTTCCCGGACCCCAATTCTATACTGTAAGCGAAGACAAATACATCCCCGAAACGGAGAAGGCAATTTTTACCGAAAAATTCGGTAAGAAGGTTATGGTTTGGCAGGCAATATGCGAGTCTGGTAAAACATCAAGTCCGTACATCACAACGGACACGTTGAACACTCAGAAATACGTTAAGGAATGTCTCCAGAAGCGATTATTGCCGATGATCAGGCAGCACGAAGGTCAAGTAGTGTTTTGGCCTGATTTGGTCTCATGTCATTACGCAAAGGACACTTTAGAATGGTACAAAAGTCAAAATGTATGTTTCGTGCCGAAAGACATGAATCCGCCGAACTGCCCGGAGGCACGGCCAATCGAGACTTTTTGGGCTTTAACCAAAGCAAAGCTTCGAAAATTCATAAAACCAGTGGACGACATCCAAAAATTTAAAAAAGATTGGCCAAAAGTGGTCAAAATGGTGGGAAGTACCACTGTGCAGAAGCTAATGGGTCATGTTCGAGGAAAAGTTAGGAGTCTTGGCTATGATAAAATATTTTGATTAAACGAGAATAAAATATCATATAAAACATACATACAAATATGATTTGCCAAATAAAATTATTAAAACTTAAAAAAAACATGACTATTTTGTTATTTTGAAAGTGTGCTTATACTTTCTGGAACAGTCTATTTAATCTCTTCACTATATATATTATCTTATATGACATTGTTTTTTTAATTCCCATTCCCTTTTTTTTTTTCATTACCCATTTCCTTTTTTTTTTTTCTTTTGTTTTCGTGGTTTATATTAAACATAATTTTCTAATTTTTACCTAATTATGATGTCTCATATTTCCAATTATAATTTTTCCCTTCTATTTCTTCTTATGATTTAGAAGTATCTAGTATCTTGCCTAGAATACAAGAAGCTGTAACGGAATCTGTGGTAGGTACTTATTTTGCATTTATTGCTGTATTTATTTTTCATTTCCGGTTTGCAAATGGACATTTTACCATATCTGAACTGATCTGATTCATGCAGTGCTGTGGGGCATTTGGCTAGTGTCAATCATTGTCATTACCTTATCCTTACTCACAATATCATTAATTTTGACAATATTGTTTTATTGATTTTACTTCATAGATGATTTAAACAATACTTATTGAAATGGAAATATCTTTCTTATCAACATGCAACCCTAGGAGTGGACAGCAATTTCCGCTAGAACCAAATATGTGAAGAGATAGTATTGATAGGTCCTCAAAAGCACGGCAGGTAGTGAAATTGAATAGAAGTAGTTGAAATTGAGCGCTGGGTATTTTTTTAAAGGCAGCATCCCATTGAGATCACAATCTCTTGCCTAGCTACCCCAGTACAGGGTAGGCAAGAGGAAGGGGACCCCCTTGACAGGCAAAAGAGTGCGCGCTTGATCGTGCTGATATACCGCCAATGGCACAGAGCAGTTCTAGCAGTTCTGTTTACACTTCCTAATAGCTACATGTGACAGAAATTTATATCATACAACACCTTATCGGGCATAGGCGTAGCCAGGATTTCAAATAGGGGGGGGGGGCGAGAGAGAGAGAGAGAGAGAGAGAGAGAGAGAGAGAGAGAGAGAGAGAGAGAGAGAGAGAGAGAGAGAGAGAGAGAGAGAGAGAGAGAGAGAGAGAGAGAGAGAGAGAGAGAGAGAGAGAGAGAGAGAGAGAGTTACATCGTCGACAACCAGTGGTTGCACATACTGAACAATTAACATTAACGGGCACTTAACGGACAATACAACGTCCGGTGGACCAGTAGAGTAGGGTCATTTTCATGTTCCGACAGATGGAGCGGGAATGGAGCCCCATTTATGTGACAATACGCCTGAATGACGGGTGGATTATCTTCTCTACTCTCACCCAAAGTATTTGACAATACCCGTCCGTTTCTTGCAACAAGATTAAACAATTCTAGGCTTGTTCTGGAATAAAAAAAAACGATTTTAAAAACTTTAGATTTTTCCCATGTTTAAAAAAATCAAACAACATTGAATGCCAAACATTTAACGGGTCATGTTGGATTATTGTATAGAATAACCACCGAATTTGTTTGCAGTTTGTACTGAAAATGTACTTTTCATCCGCGACCCTCTCTTCCAAAGCAACACAGAAGAAACACCGTTTTTTACTCACCATGCTCACACCGTTTGAATAGATTATATTTTTTTAATGGTTGTTCAAATAATGAGTGATTAGCTTTTAACAAACATACATTTTGAGTTTTGGTGGTTTATAGCTCATGGTTTGTGTCCCTTTTGCTTACCTTTAGTATAATTATTTTATCTGATATTTTCTAAACAGGAACATCAAACATAACCTTTTAAAACGACGTAAGTAACAAATGTAAGCAAGCTGTGTTTTTTATGCTGAATTGTTGCTACTTGCATTCTTAACACACGAGTAGTTAGTAAATAATTTAAGAAATTTTATTCATCAATGACGAAAAGAGATTCATATAATCCAACTGAAACACGTTCTGTGGAAACATGGTATATGTAGCAATCATGTGTATCTGAGTAGTATGAAACCAAAACGGTGTATCATTGAATTATATTAAAATTGTTGTTCAAATTCGATAAATACCACCATTTTGCATATTTTTCTATTCGTGGTTATTTCATCTGCATGAAAAAACATTCGTTTTGTTTTGTTTGCTTGTTTTTTTTTTAATTACATGCTGGAAAATATCATACTTACTTTTTTAAAACTTTCGAATGCCCATTTATGGTACTTCTGGATAAAATGAATCAAATAACTGCTTTAGACTGCTTATAATTTAAAAAAAAAAACCGTTGCGCAATTTCCACATTGTGCACTAAATTCGCCAGCAGAGCAACTTTTTCGAAATCAAGTTAGGAATGAGAAGTAATGAACATCGACATTGATAGTAGCTTTCCTCTTAGTTCATACGAGTGTTCTCGACTTGTAGTGGTATGAATTTGATTGAAGAATTTCCATTATTCTTGTTTTATGCCTTTGTCATGCAAAATAGTAACCGAGTGCTTATGAATGTATTTTACCCGATGATTCGTTTTGTTATGAAGGTTCTTCTGTTTATAAACACGCGCAGAACCATCGCTTATTCTTCCGGTCTTCCTCTAAACTCTCCACCGATTGCTTGTCGATCTGCCAAACTTGGAAGATATCTGCATGGAGTTATCTCAAATTATAATAATCCGTCCAATCTATCACAAAACGTTGCGTTTGGTTGAGCGGACTGAAGATAATGAAATCCTTTTGTATAAGGCCAAGTCTCTCCCGGTTGGTATTAAACCGATGAGCATGGATATCAATAGAAACATAAAGTTACCAGAAGGCACAAAATGCATCTACGGACTCTTATTTTTACGAAATCCCTCAATTGCAATTTTTAATGGATTAGCATAGATTGTTCATTAGACACTTCAACTTGATTGATACAGTTATTAGTTACAGCAGTGCAATAGATTGTAGAATACAGTAGTAAAAATTGTAAGTTACGAAAAAAGAGTTTGGTTCGAGCATCGGCTGTGAAAGGTTGTGTCGATGCTTTATTACGCACTATTTTCCTATCGAGCATGGCGCGTTTCGTGTTGTTTCGGTTATCTATAATTCGGTGTAACGAGTGATCGAGTGAGCACAGTAAGAGAACAACAAAGCGTCTCTCAAGCGTTCATAAAATTATCCTTGTTTTCCTAACGGAAAACCACCATCACACTTTGTGAGTGGCTCCAATAGCATCCTTATAATTGGTTTAACTCAGATCAAATCAGAAATCGGTACTAGTATTTAAATATTTTACTAAACGAAGCGTGAATCCAGCTTATTGTTTACCAAAACGAACCCTGCTGCCACCCAATCTTGTTATCCAAAATCCCAGTGATTTCTCGTGGAAGTGCGGCGGTGGTCTCGGCTTCCAATAAAACGTCCAAATAAACGTTAACGCATTCCTACCCTTTCCTTATTTGACCTGCATTCGGGCGAGGCCAGCGCCGGTATTGCCTTAGTTTGGGATCACCAGGTTTACACATTGACCATGTTTGCATCATCTGTTGATCTTCTGAGTAATAACAGCTGAACTTGCAGTAACGGAATAACAACTTCGGGCGGTTGATCATGCTCATTATCCTGCTCATGCTCATAAAAACGGATAAATTATTTGAATAGGATAAGACAACTGCAACTTCTCGCTCTGACTAGCTTGCTGTTCTGCTTCTCACACGCTGAATCAAACTGTAAGATATGATTAACATATATTCTCAATAATACGAAACTACAGTACCCTAAAACGGGGCGGTTTGACCCATGCCATGAATAGTTCAAATAAATATTTTTCGTTGATACTTTTTCTAACTATCAACTGTGTTTCTTAATCTAGTATTATTTGGCTTCTGAAAGCTATAGCATAGGTTTGAATATTCAGTTTTTTGATTAACCAAGAACTGAACATTTCATTGAGCATAGCTTCTTCAACTTTCAGCTAGCGGGGAAAAAAATCAATCAATGCTTATCTAATAGCTAACATTACAGATTAAGAGATATTTCCCTAGTAGCACATTTGTTTCAACCCAGTAAAGGTGACTGCTCTGTGACTCAATTAAGTCACAATAGAGCTGCTGAAACCAGTTTTGACTGTTGTGTGCTGCTTGGAGTTTTTAGATACTTTAGGCTACATAGGTTGGGTTCTTGGTTAAAGGAAAAATATTGTAATAAAATTGTTACTCGTTACTATTTAAAAACTATTATATAATCATAACTATTTTCTCATGGATGTCAATTTTTTACACTTTTTTGCTACAACTTGTTACAAAATCGAGGCAACTTCGCGTAGTTTGGCTTTTTCATTTAGGCAAAGGAGCAATCTGACAAACATCCCAAGCAACACAAAATTGTCATATTTGGTTACAGTGACTTGATTGTGACTTAATTGAGTAGTATTGTAGTAACATCAACTGTATTGCAACAAGGTACCTTGCAACCTTCTAGAGATAAAAAATAAATAATATATTGAAACAAAAAATAAAATTCTAAAAATAATATCAAAACTTAGGGGGGGGGAGTTGCACCGCCCCCCCACCGCCCTGGCTACGCCTATGTTATCGGGTATCTCTCTGAGGTTCCCGAATCAAGATTTTGGTGAATTGCTGCTATCGCTGAAAACAAACGAAAACGTGCTTAAGCGCGGAACCACAGAACTTTACACTTTAACACTTATGCTGCATTTGGAAGTTATACAATGTACAATGTATACAATGTGTATATACAATGGTTGCTATGATGAGTTTTCACCGTTTGCTCTCCAGTTTTCAAAATGACGTCCAAGCAAGAGGAGCAGCGTATCCAAATTTTGCTCGCGCAGCAATCGAATAGACATAATAGACTTGTACTGTTCTGGCCGGACTAGGCGAGCTGCCACTATGGGAAACAGGCAATCGAGTGGTACGATGCGAACAACGTGGTTGTGGTACCCAAAGACCACAAGCCTCTCAACAGCCCAGAACTCCGCCCTATCGAACGATATTTTCGCCTTGGTCAAACGGAATCTAAAAAAAAAAACTTATAAATCCATGGAAAACGAGCAGCAGTTTAAATCTAGCTGCCGTTCGGCGGCGAATAAGGTCGATGAGATCACTGTACAAAATTTAATGAAAGGGGTAAAACGGAAGGCACGGCAGCTCGGATTTGACAAACCAAAAGAATAAAGGAATATTTTTTCCTTTAAATATATGAATTGAACTACCAGAAGAAAAATTAGAAGATTTTTGTTTTATGAATTTTGACTGAAAGAAACGATTTTTATCGACCAATTTTTGCGCGTTCCAGTCGTTATAACAGTTAGACCACAGAAATACAAAAATAAAATAAAATATGGTATAGTCGTAAAATAGACCACACATTAAGGGAAAAAGCACTTTGACCAAAAACGACTTCAAATATTGCAAGAAAGTAAATAATCATTCCACACTGTGTTTCTAAAATAAATCTCCTTTACACCACTCTCGCCTTATGAAGGCATTAGCCAGTGCGAACACGTTGGGATGAATAAAACTCTTACAGTCAGTTACTTTTATTGATAACAACATAACGGTCACATAATCAATAATCAGGTCTGGTCTGTGAGTTTACGTGACCTTGACCATTATAGTTGCGACCATTGTTGGAGTTTCCATTCCCACGATTTCTCGACTGATATCCATTATCTCCATCGTTCTCCTCCACAAATCCATCCTGCTGATCGTTCCCATTAGTCCCACCCCGTCTTCGATTGCGGTTGTATCGGTCGTCTCTCTGCCTTCTTGTACCCTCCGTCAGTGATCGGAATGGACAACCGTTCATAAGATGACTCTTTGACAGTTCACATCCTGCCGTTCGGATCCAAACACGCTCAGGACAGTGCTGAAAATAAGGCAATTTTCAGCATCCATACATATGAATAAAAGCACATCCCATCTCATACCAGAAACAATTGTTCATCCAAACAGTCCGCAAAAACGTCGTTCGCTTCGTTGCACTGTTCCAATTCTTGTCCCTCCCTTATCCGTATTCCGACCATCGAAGTGATCTGTCGCTTGCACAACTTTAACGCCGACAGCACCGTTCGCTTCCAATCGTCATCACCATAGCCCCTCAACCTGGCTGGCCGGAATAGCTGAACTCTGTTAACCTGGTTGTTGAGAATTCCCATGTTGATTTGATAAACACCGCAACTGACGCTGCACTGAACATAAAATTCCTTCTTCAATATTTGTTTTCTAATAAATCAGTATTTACTCACGGTTTCTTGCTCCTGCCGATTGCCTCCACGGGGTGTACTGCTGAACCGACAGGGTCTCACCAGATATTGATTGATCCAAAGGGGTCGAGTACAGCATTCGCTAGGCTCTGGAAACTGCTCATGCTCAAAGCACCGTTCGTCAGCGCTAGATCTTCGATCGTTGTAGTCGTTGTAGTCATCATTGTTCTGAGCCAAAACTTGGCATGCGAAAACCGAATAGATTCAGAAAAATTACAATCATCCGTTTATTTGTTTGAGTACAGAAGAAGAAAAACACGATTGATGTACTCTGAGTCAAGACAGGACGACCAATTGTAACCATTCCGTGTTTCATGACTATATATCGGCTGTGTTGCGTAATTCGAAGTGGAATCTGCAGTAAATGTTCGATCTTCATTATATTCATAATTCTATGGCTAGAGTAAAGTAACTATCAATTAGATCTTGTCACTGGGCAGGCAACCGTTTAGTACCGTAATGCACCACAATCCGGACACAAAGGACATGTGTTTTTCATGGTTTTATTTTATCGTTCAGAATCAGTATAAATATTTCACTTGTTGCATAAGTGTTTATTTGTCAGAACAAAACATGTGCCGAATAAAATGGACGGTCTGGTGTTCGAGACATTACGGTTATGCTTGTAACAGTTCGGAGATAAACCATGTTCGAAAGCAACAGCGTGACCGTTGATCATTCAAAACAAATATAACTCGTACTAATTCATTTGAAAATTGATCGCTTACTCTTTTATTATTAGAGTTAGAGACTTGTCGGAAAAAAAATCTAGGAATCTTCTGTGCGTTGCGTTACGAATTTAGACGGAGAGATACATTTTCAGATTTCAGTTTGGAATTTTAAAATTAGCTTGCACAAAGTAGTTCCATTTTCTTTTGTTGAAATAAAGTTGAATATTATACAAAACAGTTTTATTTCAGCATATTAATTCTTGAAATTTTCACTGTAGCTTCTCAAATGACCAAATCAGATTAGTTTTAAGAAGTAAAGTTTAACAAAAAAAAAAGAAATTTTAACTGCCACGTTAGATTTTTCAGAGCAAGCCAAGTAATCATTTAGCGTAAACAACGAAATTTTGGCAAATATTTAAATCACAACGATATAAACTCTGTCCAACTTCTATAAAACCACCCCCAAATTGTTTCAAACCTAGTTGAATAATAACAATTTCAAGTCAAAGTGCGTATATTTATGAAATGCATAACAAGTATTTTTTTAAAGTTCAGTTGCTAAAGACTGGACTCGGAAAAAATGAGACACACAAAAATGATCACCAAAAATTCATTTTAAATCGGATACTTCTCAAATTTTCAGGGATTAAATAACGATATATTAGCTATGTTTTGGCATAAATTATTTATTGAATTTCTTCCCCCAAGATGAATGCTCGTACATTTCTCTTAACACTGCTCGTCACAGATCTTGGGCGAGGCTTTGTCCATCTTTCTTACACAATTTCTCCCAGTTTTTCTTCAAAGCTTCATCGGTTTTGAATATTTTTCCGCTTTTCTTCAACTTCTTCTTCATTATGGCCCAAAACTTTTCGATCGGACGAAGTTCTGGTGTATTTGGCGGGTTCGCCTCCTTCGGGATCACATTAACGCCCTTCGCTTCGTACCAATCCATTACAGGCTTGGCGTAATGGCACGAAGCGAGATTCGGCCAGAACAGCGTGGGACCACGGTGAGAGCGGAGGAAGGGCAGCAAGCGCTTCTGCAAGCATTCCTCTCGATAAATCTGCCCATTTATGGTGCCGGTTGTAACGAACGGCTTGCTGTACCGTCCGCACTCGCAGATCACCTGCCACAACGACACTTCTTCGCGAATTTGTCCATCTTTCTCTTCCGGAACTTTTCCGGTACCTCCATGCGGGACGTACCGATAAAAACTCGAGGCCGGGGCCTAGATATATATCTCGTCGTCCATGACGTGACAGCCTGGCTTGACCAGCCACTCACGGTACAGCTTCCGCGCACGCAATTTGGCCACCGTGTTTTGCTTGTCAGTCATGTTTGGCGCCTTCCTGACCTTAAATTTATTTAATCAACTTAGTTCATCGGACTGATTGTCTACATGACACAAACTTAAAACTAAATAAAACGAGCATTACAAATACGAGCCAAAAAGTGAGCTGAAGATTCGCCAAATTCAAACAATTCTTCGACCGTCGTAAACGCTCGCATCATAGCTGTTGGAGGTTTGTTGTTTCCAAACGCTGTTCGATGGAATCGGGGTTGGAGAAGAGTACCACTCCGTAATGCTCTCGGAGGAACTCTGATGTTCAGTTGAGAGAGAAGCCTCGAGCAGTCGACCTCTCCATTCAAAAGTTTAGCAACAAAAACCGCTTGTTGATTTTTCCGTCGGCGTTCCAAAGCAGATTGCAGCGATCTGAATACGGCGGGAGATTTTGCGGATCACGCCATGGTAGATTACGCAATGCCATCCGGATAAACCTGCGCTGTATTGTTTCTATCCTCACGCTCCAAGTCAATTGATAAGGAAGCCAGACCAAGACGGCATTTTTTAGGATCGGTCGTACCAGTGAGCAATAGAGAGCATTCAGGCAGTAGGGGTCAGTGAAGTCTCTTGAGATTTTTGACACAAACCCTAGCTGGCGATTAGCTTTAGAGATCACAGCAGAGCGGTGGAGGTTAAACGATAATTTATGATCCAGTAGAACACCTAAATCGCTGAACTGGTCGGTTCTATGTAGAACGACGCCATTGATGGTATAGTCGAAAACAATCGGCTGCATGATTCGGTAATACGACATTACCATACACTTTGGAATGCTGATCATAAGTTTATTCCGACGGCACCAATCAGTGAATCGATCCAATAATGCTTCAAGACGAGTACAATCCTCGGCAGTCCGTACCACAAAAAACAGCTTTAGATCATCAGCATACGCAAGCCATCTCCTAGTAAAAGCAATACGTCGTTGAAGTATAGAACAAACAGCAGCGGTCCAAGGTTGCTACCCTGTGGAACACTTGACGAGTTCGTAAAAAACAGGAAGTGCTAGTATCAAGTTTCACTCGCCGAGACCTGTCTGTTAAATAAGAGCACAGCCATGATGTCAATCTTTCCGATGTACCGAGTTTTGATAGCTTCGCCAGCAGAATTTCGTGGTTGATTGTATCAAACGCTGCTTTTAGATCAGTATAGACGACGTCTACTTGTGCCCCTTTCTCCAATTGATCAAAACAGGTCGTGGTAAAATCTAGGAGATTGGTAGTAACCGAACGTCCAGGCATGAAACCATGTTGGTCGCCAGAGATGTAGCATTTGGTGCGCTCGAGAATGAAACCACTCACTATTATCTCAAACAATTTAGAGGCAGCTGACAGATTAGTGATTCCCCGATAGTTTTTAACGTCACGTTTGTCTCCTTTCTTGTGTACCGGAACCATCAAAGACTCCTTCCAGACTGCGGGAAATTTCGATTCGGCAAAAGATTTATTGAAAATCCTGCAGAGCGGCTCGACAAGAGCTCCATTGGTGCGACAATACACTGAAGACGGAATACCATCTGGTCCAGGCGAGAATGTACATTTTTTTTTTTTGGGGGGATTTTTTACCATCAAGGACGTTATTTCAAAAATATCCACGTCTAAAAGGTGGGGGGAGGTCAAAAAAGGGGGGTTAAGTTCCTTGGGTTAATTCTTTTCGGAGCAAACACGGACGAAAAATGGGAAGAAAAAATTTTTCTTTTTTCTTTTTTTTCAACATCGTTCAAAAACACGCTAGCTGGCATAGTAGTATTTTTCCTCTTTGAATTTACATAGCTCCAAAAACTCTTGGGGTTTCGCCTTAAGTAAGTTTGTACCCGTAAAACGTAAGATTTGTAGAGTGACGAGTTAAGTTTACGGTACTCATTACATGCCAAGTGAAAACTACGCTTATTTGCCAGGGAACGGTATCGCCGGAGTTCACGCTGCGAAGCATTTCGTGTTCGTTTTAGTTTTCGTAGCAAACCAGAGCTCCATGGAAGAGAAACAGCGGGACGACGATATGGAACATTCGTGTCCATCCAATCATTCAGTACAGCGCACAACATTTCAGCCATTTCATCAGCACTCAGTCCATCAAAAAGAACATCCCAGTCAATGGCAGAAAGAAAATCCCAAAGAGCATCGAAGTCAATTTTGTTATAGTCTAACGCCAGCAAAACATTCTCATTCACACCACACAGCTCGAAAAATTAGTGTGAATTTCTGTTCAATATCATGCACATAAATGGAGCGTCACAAAACACACACATTAAAATTATAAACTGTGTAAAGTTGTGGGATATTCCAAACACTGTCGATCATGTTGTATGCAAAAGCTCTTCTTTGTTAGAACTGTTCCATGCAAGTTGCTGTTTCGTGTTGAGTGAAATACAATTTCACATGCTCTGATATTTACATCACAATGATAATTCAGATTTCTTTTCTGTGCATGCAATGGTACAGCGTCATCAACTAAAGATGGTACACAGACAACCAGTGGCGGGTGATGAAGGTCAATTGGTAAGAGTGGTGAAACAGAACTCGAGATTTCAACTGGAAGATCCGTTGGGCTAAAGAACAAATCGAGAATGCATCCTAGGTGATTGTGCAAGGGATTTCTTTGATGCATGTTGAAGAAATCCATACCATCAATCAATATCGTGCTAGCTCTCGATGAAGATATAGTGTTCACGGGTTGAATCTTGCCATCAGAATAATTCCAGGTCACTCCAGGCTGATTATAGTCACCGCATACCAGCAGACAATCGTTGTCAGAGCCTCTGTTAACAAGTTCATGAATCGACTCAATATGCCCGGTTAATATACTGAGATCCTTACTTTTGTTTGGAGGAACATAAATGGTACAAAGCAAGAGTCGTTTGGAACCAATCTTCATCGATACACATACTTGTTCTAACGTAACTCCGCTGGACACTTCAACACTGCTACTGATAAACCGATGATGCACAGCAATTAGAACCCCTCCGAAACGACATTTACTGCTGTTCATTTGGCTTCGGTCACATCGGTATACATTAAAATTGTTCCCAAAAAGCTGCGTCGAATTGATTGCGTCGTCGAGCCCCGTCTCAATTAAAATGATGACGTCAAAATTGCAATCCAAGATATTGCAGTAAAACTCGTCGATCTTGGTCCGCAGCCCACGGACGTTTTGGCAATAAACCCATAAACATATGTTGCATACAGTAGTACAGAGACCAATTTTGGGTGTAGAATGCGCTGCACATATCGTTCACAACACAATTCAGATGGCGGCGGATCAACTTCCCGTGGATATTGAGGGTATTATTGTTAAGATCTACAGTCATTTCTATATTTTCACGGTCAGGGTCGAGAAACTGAAAGGTTTTTGCGATGAAGCAGAAGTAGATTACATGAAGATTTTGTGCTGCAGTAATACTCGCTGACTAGCTTTGATGCCAGCTATTGAACGAGTGTTAAAACTGTTCTCACCACTGAAATCTTACTTTTTGTCAATCGATCACAGTCCAAGAATTCTTCCCGAATTTTTTGAAGACGAGAGCTCTGAAATGTGGTTGTATTTCATGCATAGTATATTGTTATTATTGTGAAGATTACGTTGAAACGCGAGCCATCTGGTCACTTTAATCATAATGGACGACGAAACATACGTATTTGAAGACTTCAAACAGCTTCTGGGTCTGGTTTTTTATACCGCAATGCCGAGGAACGCAGTTGGCGAGCATTTCCTGACAAAGGAGTCCAAATTCTCGAAGAAGTATTTGATTTGGCAGGTCATATGTAGTTGTTGTCGAAAATCTAAAAGTTTCGTGGCTACCGGCACTATCAATAAAGATGTGTACGCGAAAGAATGTCTGCAAAAGCGGTTGCTACCGTTCATCAGAAGCTACGACTCTCCAGCTCTGCAACGACAACGGTAATGGGTGACTAAGTTAAAATGAGAGCGCTGTGCTCTACTAAAATAGCAGCGCAAATGACAACGAACGGTACGGTTGCTCTTATTTCACACGAAGTTTTAATGGAACGATCGCCGAATAAAACAGGGTCTGTCATAAATAGTTGCACTCACTTGAGAAGTTTGGTGCTATGTAAAAAAAAAACTTTTAATCCGTTCTAGATTATTTTGCCCATTGTAACAGATAGCGGATCACGGAACAAACAAATGTAAACGAACGGAATCGAAAGATGTGTGCACGACGCTGCGGAAATACTCATAGAAGAGTGAAAATTGCTGAGCTTGCCTAGAATAGGTAAATCCACCCAACATTAAGTACAAGAAGTAATCCAAACATTTTGTACACATGCGGCCATAATTTTGATCTAAAAATAAAATCACCAACCTATCGCAGTTTAATGTACTGCTAATTGCTGTAAATGTGTCAAACCGTAGTTATGGCTTACGGTTTGTATTTTTTCACTTAAATTCAATCACAACAGAGTAAGCAAAAAGTAAATTTTATGCTTGGTTGCTGCAGGGCTTCCACATTCATTGTTACCGGAATGGGAGAAGAATTGTGTCTGAATGAAAAAGTCACATACGCGCAACGCTCTCATGCGCAATTTCACACTTGTTGATTGACTTTGTGGGTTTGAATCCTATTTGCCGCAAGAGATTCATTCAGTAATCGTAAAAGCTCGGAAAACATGGTCGTTATCGTTGGTTTACGGTTAGGCATGGCCGTCGTGGCTCAAGTTCAGCGTTCGAGAAAACCCTACAGTGATGTTCGTTCGCGAATGCGGTTTCCTTTGCTGCTGCAGCTGATTGTGTTGGGGCTTGGGATCTGTGACAAGGTCGCCACGGATGGTTCGGTCGACTGCCTCAAGCCACCGTTGGATGTTGTGAGTGTGATACAGGGATTTGACTGTAGGAACAATCGGTGATGACGGTCAACTGTTAGTTTCTTTAGTTTTCAGATTAGGTGGAAGACTACTTGAGCTATGTTTCAGTCCAGATCGGATGGGAAGTTATTACCGTAAAACGGAATAACAGTGATCAGCGGGGAGGCATTGGTTGTGTTGGGTTGTGTTTGAATTTGATGCGTAGAACATTTTCTGAGAAATAGATCAGAAATAATGTTAATGGAAGTTGATCATGTCTCTACATTGAATGATTGAACGTGTTTCTTGTAACACATGAGTAGATTTCACTGTAAACACTGTAAATTTATTTATCAACAATTCAGAAGCAATCAAAACTAACATGCCATTACATGGTAATAAAGTTGTACTGACTGATGTCCTTAGCTTCAAAGCGATTTTTTTATGTCTGGCTAAGTCCTAATAAACTAATCATTTGAATAATATCGATAAAATGTTAAAATTCTAGAGAAATTAATGGTTTCCTGTAGAATATCCAGTAATTTTCAATATAATTGCCTACATTTAGGCCTAATCATGCATTTGTCATACCACAGCCATTCAAGCTTGAATCTCAGCGAGGGTAAAATTCCATAATGGTCAATTTAGAAGACACCGCCCAATAAAAATAACAAACTAGCAAATCTTTCAGTTTTGTTGCCACTATGTGGCACCTCATTTCACATCAAAACATCGTGTCAATATCGGATGGCGTGTGGCGAACATCGGCTTGTTATTTTGACATGCTAGCAGATGCCACAGCGGATTATATTTCTTTACAATATTCATTCTACCAAACTGCTAGTATCAGTGATTTTGATAAAAATAAAAAATAAACATAAACATTATAATACCTGGCTGATAAACAATGAATAACCTGATAACCTTTTCACTAAAAGCAACACGGAAGATGTTTTTCTCGAATCAAATTAACGACAAAACACGGCAACTTCCACCGCGAATATTGTGCATATAGCCTTCAAGAAACCCGAGCTGTAAAATTAGCACCACACGCAGCATCAAGTTTTCGGCTTCACGATTGTTGTTCGTGGATGACAGCAGCTTCAGTCCTGTGCAAAATTGTGCTACAATCTTCAACTTACAGACAATTTCACAAACCAAAAGAAAATGAAAAACAATTAAAAACACTAAACCGATTCTCAGTAATTTTTCTATCAGTCAATCTATAGTCCAAACATCAGAATTCCTTTGCAGAAAACTTTTTGCGTATAATTTTGCTTTGATAAACCATTTAAAAAATATACAGTCACTATCTCATACACTTCGATTGAAAATTATATCAATATAATACTAACGCTTGCATTAAAAAATATTGAAAATGAAAATGAAAAAATGATTCCGAATCTGGGCTGTTCATAAACCACGTAGACAATTCAGGGGGGGGGGTGTCTACGATGAGGGGGGGGGGGGGGGGTATACCAAACGTCTACGTAGACCTTTGTTTTTTTTTTCTCTTCAAAACGGATATTCATACACTTCGACGTTATGCACCAAGGATTAAAACTATTATTAAGATCTTGCGAATTATCCTCGAGCCACCTTGCGCATTTTCGGAACCCGAAAAAAAAATTTCTCACAGGTTTACAATTACATGCATTTAACAATACAATAGAATATATAGTATGTATAATTAATAGCATTGTTCACAACGATAAGATGACAATAGGAGCTATTGTTACCACAATAGAATCTAATGTAAACTGAGACATCGACAATAGAAAAGGGGAGTTGTTATGTATCTTAACTATAGGAAAAACCTTTTTTTTTTCGAACAAATTTGAGTCAATTACTATTAATTGTATTGTTTCACAATTGTTAAAAATCCTAGCATATGGAGTGAACTGTAAATTTATTGTAATGACAATATGCATTATTCATTTATCTGATTCATGAACAATAGGATTTATGGTCGGAAATAGATTGTAATGTTATTTTATTTTATTGTATTTTAATTGTATGGTTATTTTTTACCGGGAATCCATTATTGAGCCAAGTATGCTCGAGCTTTCACACAAAAAAAAAGCGTTCCCGAAAATGAAAACGGACCGCGAACTATTTAAGTGGCTGGCCGTGTAGAGTTGGTTGTGTTTCTCTCTTTTTTTTAAACAATATCGAGAGAGCGAATGCAACGCACCAAATCAATAGTAAGCTTATTATGAAAATACAATTTAGTATTTTCATTTATACGTGAATGAGATGGCATTTGATAGTTGACATGCTCCCATTTGACATACATTTAGAAGAGGTGCCTAGTTATATCCGGTTGTGATTACCTGCCAAACGCTGAAGTAACGGAAAAAGACGTGTTTAAGCAATGTTATAGCGCTGTGTGGGAAAAAGCAGAAAATACATTAAGAGGCCTGAGAAGACGTCAACTTGTTTTGGAAAACTTTCAAAGAATATAAATTTTACTTGGCATCTAAGGTAAAAGCAAAAATAACCGCATTTGCTCTAATAAAGGGCGAACACGAAATTATTGCGACACATTCAACAGGGCATAACTTTTTTACCATTGGGTAAAAATCAACCAAATTTTGCACACTTTCTCATTGATGTGTATTGTTTACATGCTGTCAAACTCGAAGTCGTGTTTTTCGATTCAACGAAAATGGAGGTGAACCAACGCGAGTCGAGAGAACAAATTCTTTCCAAACACCTGGAATTTCCTGACCTGTCGCACCGGCAGTTGGGAAAAATGTTAAACATTCGCAATTCAACCGTCTCCAGAGTGTTGAAGCGGTTCCAGGAGCGGTTGACGTTGGACCACGGCAAAGGAGCTGGAAGAAAACCGGGACCGGAGAAAAAAAAGACGGAGGGAAAGGTGAAGCGGATGATTAAAGCAAATCCCAACGTCTCAAGCCGTGATTTGGCTAAAAAGATCGGCATGTCGCAGAGCTACGTCCAGAATGCAAAGAAGAGAGCTGGACTACATACATACAAGGTACAGAACTTCCCAAACCGCGATGAGCGGCAACAATCGACGGTTAAAACTCGGGCACGGAAGCTCTACGAGAAGATGCTGGCAAAATATGGCTGCTGTGTGATGGACGACGAAACGTATATAAAAGCCGATTTTAAGCAAATTCCGGGGTTGGAGTTTTTCACCGGCAAGAGCAAGTTCTATGTGGACGACAAATTTAAGAAGAAGAAAATGTCGAAGTTCGCCTCCAAATATCTCATTTGGCAGGCCATCTGCTCTTGCGGACTGAGGAG
>JAHHFK020005427.1:0-158339 GCA_024533555.2 Aedes koreicus
TTCAGTGTCGTCTACTAATACTCGACTCGACACGTATTAGTACACGACACTGAAGATTCTGCACAGATTAGCCATTACATCTGAAAAGATAAGCAACAAAGGTAGTTGGATTTATTTATTTATTGTACACCATCTTCGACTATGTCGTACAGACTGATTACTTAGAATAACTTAATCTAAACCTCTAATTCTAGCACTAAACACATTTTTAGACAAAATAAAATCAAAAACTCGTCACATACACCATTAAAAGATCGCAAACACAAGTTAAAACAATGATTGAATCCGCAGTTCGTTCTGTGAAACGGAATTGCCAGTAATGGGGAGTTTCGGAACCGACGTTTCCCCGTGTTCCACGGAATCAGTTCTAGGAGTTCGGGACAATCCACATGGCCCATTATAAGGTCGTAGATGAACAGCCGTTGCAGTTTAATACGCCTGGCTGAGAGGGTTTCCAAATCAATCAGCTTGCAACGGTCGGGATAAGCGGGAAAGGTTGACTGGATCATTCCATGGGAGCCGACGCAAGGCAAACCTCATGAAACTTTTCTGAACCCGCTCAATTGCAAGAGTATGCGTGACGTAAGATGGAGACCACGCAGTGAGGCGTATTCTAAGATGCTGCGAACTAGCGAGCAAAAAAGCGTCTTAAGGCAATAAACGTCATTGAAGCCTGAAGCATGACGACGAATGAAACCAAGCACAGTGTATGCCGACCATGCCGAGGGAAGTCAAACCGAGGAATGGAAGATCACGCCGGTGTATTGGTGGACGGAGTCGATCGCCGACCTCGAAGAACATGCCTCCACGCAAGACGGAGGGTGCAAAGAGCGCGGTCAGACGCCGGTAGAATCGAGCGTAGAGGGGCGCTAGTCACCGTGAAGGCTGCGCTAAAGAAGGAGACAAAGGCCTGCAAGCAAGCCTGCTTTGAAGGCCTGTGTCAGACGGCCAATACGACCGTGGGGTGACGCCTATCGGGTAGTAATGGCCAAAATCAGAGGAACGGCAGCTCCGACCGAGCAATCACCTGAGCTGCTGCAGGTGATCTTTGGGGAACTCTTTCCGAACCATGACCCAAGTCCATGGCCACCCGCCACCGTAGATTTGTCCAATGACCAGCGTTCCAGTATCCCAGACCTTAACGCTGTCATAGCGACAGAAGGGTTGGTGGCTCAGCCGAACACCCATGACCACGTGGGCATTGACAACGGCCTAACGGGGGCCGACAACAAGGCGACGGTGACGAATGAAGAACTCATTGCGATAGCAAAGTCGCTAAAGGTGAACAAAGCGCCAGGACCGGATGGTATTCCGAACCTGGCCATCAAGACGGCTATCTTGCTGGCTGCCGAAATGTTCAGGGTGGTGATGCAAAGGTGTCTGAACGAGGGTGTCTTCCCGGACGCCTGGAAAATTCAGACCATAGTGTTGCTGCCAAAGACAGGGAAGCCACCAGGGGATCCATCGGCATATAGACCTAAATGTCTGTTTGATATAGCGGGTAAGGCGCTCGAGAGGGTAGTCCTCAACAGACTGACAAAGTACACGGAGGGTATCGGCGATCTGTCTAATAACCAGTTTGGCTTCCGTAAAGGGATTCCGTCACCAAAACGGTCGAAGTGGCAATCTAGCGCAAGTAGCGAGGAGTACGCTACTGTGCAGTGGTAACCCTTGACGTGAGAAATGCGTTCAATAGCGCCAGTTGGGTAGCTATCGACTCGCCCCAACGCCTTCAGGTTCTTGGGTACCTGTACAAGAATTCTGGGAAGCTATTTCCAGAATCGTGTACTGGTGTAAAACACTGAGGTAGGCCAGAAACATGTTCAGATCACCGCATGCGTCCCACGGGGTTCGATCTTGGGTCTGGTGCTATGGAACACGATGTACGACGAGGTACTACTTGAGTTCCCGAATGGGGTGAAGATATTCGGGTTCGACATCACCCTGGAGATATGTGGTGAATCCATCGAGGAGGTCGAGTTAACGGCCTCGCACTCCATTGGCATTGTAGAGAGATGGATGAGCTCCAGGAAACTGGAGCTAGCCCACCACAAGACCAAAGTCACGGTTGTTAACAATCTAAAATCGGAGCAACACGCGACGATCAGTGCAGGTAACTGCATAATCGAATCGAAGAGGGCTCTGAGGTATCTTGGGGTCATGATCGACGATAAGCTGTCCTTTATCAGCCACGTCGATTACGCTTGCAAGAGAGCCTTTATGGCTATATCGGCATTATCCCGCATGATGTCGAATAGCTTGGCGGTGCAAGGGAGTGAGCGTAAACTCCTGGCCAGTGTCGCCCTGTCCATACTTAGGTACGGCGGGCCGGCATGGATCACCGCCTTGAGTACCAAGAGCTACCTGAATAAGCTAGAGAGTACGCACAGGCTTATGTGCCTAAGAGTGGTTAGTGCATACCGAACGGTATCACGCGACGCGGTCTACGTCCTAGCGGGGATGATGCCAATAGGCATTGTCATAAAAGAGGATGTAGAGTGCTTTGAACAACGTGGAACAAGAGGTATTCGGAAGACCATTAGAGCCGCATCTATGGTTAAGTGGCAAAGGGAATGGAACAACTCCACCAAAGGTCGGTGGACCCACCGACTAATCCCGGAACTCTCCGAGTGGGTTGATAGGTGACATGGTGAAGTGAACTTCCACTTAACGCAGATTTTGTAAGGCCATGGCTGTTTCAGGCAATATCTGCACAAATATGGGCATGCACAGTCCTCCGCATGCACCGAGTGCGCGGGAGTAGAGGAAATTGCGGAACATGTGTTTTTCACATGTCCTCGCTTCGACGGCGCAAGATCCGGCATGATAGCCGTAAGCGGTCACGGCACGACTCCGGATAATTTGGTCCAGAGGATGTGCCAAGACCAGGACATCCAACAAAAATGGCGAAACGACCAACGGCAGGTCCCAGGAACCACCTTACTACTAAAGCCCTAAGTAGTTAGGCATAGTGGGTTCTTGACAAGCACAATAGCCCCCTCCCCGAAGTAATACCGAAAGATGGTCCCGGGGAGGGTCCAAAGCTTAAGGCACGGGTGGGTTTTTAGTGGGTCGAGGAGTTGCGGCGAGTATACGTTATTGCTTTGCACTTTTTGCTGTTTGCGCGCATGCCGTTGTCACCACACTAGCAAACGGTTTATATCCTTCTGAACTTCGACACAATCGGCGGGAGAGATAATCACGCGGAAAATTTTCAGATCATCGGCGAATGAAAGTTTTGACGATGAAAACAGTTCACACAAGTCATTCACATAAATAATAAAAATAAGAGGGTCAAGAACACTGACCTGGGGTACTCCAGATGGTATGTTCAATGTCCTGGAACGCACTGAATTCACAATTACGAAAGCATTGCGATTAGACAGGTACAAGTAGAGCCATTCAGTGATTCATGTTGGAAATCCTAGGTGGCTCATTTTTCCAATGATGAGATTGTGCGGTACTGCATCAAACGGTTTCGCAAAGTCGATATAAACCAAATCCACTTGTCGCTTTGACTCCAGTTCACGTGATATCGCCGAAACGTAGCACATTAGGTTTGATGTTGTAGAACGATGCTTCACAAAGCCATGTTGAGGAACGGAGATGATCGGTGAAACAGCTCTGTATAATACTGAGTAGATTAGCTTTTTGATAACCTAACTGAGAGTGCAAAGTATGGATACTCCACGATAATATTAGACACAGATGTAATTTCCGGATTTATCGATCGGAACAATGGACGCCGTTTTCCATGCAATTGGGAATGTTGAGCAGGTGAAAACTGCAGCGATGGGCATTGCAAGAGCAGTGGCGCAATTCTTCAAAAATACAGGAGGAAGGCTATCTGTTCCGGTTCCTTTCGTTGAGTTGAGGTCTTGAAGGGCTTTCCGAACATCATTCGTAGAAAATAGTTTGCATGCTAAACTAATGTCATAGGACAGTATCCGTTAAAAGGGGCTCCGACGTAGAACGGGAGAAGCTTTACTAAACACGCTTTCGAAGAATGTGGCAAAAAGATTGGTTGCTTCTGAGCTAGATTGAGAAGTTATTCCATTGAAGTCGACAGAGCCAGGAACGCCGTGACTAGCTTTTCGCTGCTTGATGTAATCCCAGAAGCAAGAAGAATTTTGCTTGGCGGTTGACTGTATCCTGAGCAAACTCGCTTTCATGCGGTGCAGAAAGTAGGGCTTTATACTCCGATTCAAGCTCGCGATGTCTAGCTCTGTTGGAGTCGTTTTTTTCATAATGAAATATCGGTTAAGCATCTTACGAAGATTGTTGCGATGGTTACGCAGATCGGGAGACCACCACGGTTGGTTGAAAACTGAGATCGAAGCAGGTTTTTTTTTCCAGGAACATGGCGATTGATAACATCATAGAGTGATCCATAAAAAGCTGATAGCATTTGGTCCATGGCACCGTCGTTCAATAATCGTTCCCAATCAATGGAGTCTACCAAGTCAAAATCGCATGCAGAATAGTCAAACTTAAAACATTGATTCTGGTTGTCAAGTAATGTTGGCGCGTCGCTATCGTCAAGCAGTAAAACTTCTGATGCGTGGTGCTTATCAATGGGCAAGAGAGGATACGACGATGCAATGAAGTCAAGATGTTCCGGAAATTGCGTTGTATTTACCCAACGTCCAAAAGTTGGTCATTTGTATTGACGAAACTATTAACCTGCCTCAAGCCATTCGTAAACATTGCTTCTCCATTGCAGTCCAGCTTAGTATCAGTAGAGACTTTAGAAGAAATGTATCCATTGATGTCCTTATCGAGCTGCCATCGCAAATTAGGAAGATTAAAGTCGCCGGCAGATAAAATTATGTCATTCTCGGTAAAATGATCTGCAACAAGTTGTACCGCACTTGCATGAGCAGTATATAACTCAGTACTCGAATTAGGTGGAAGATAGATATCAACTATATAAAGCGAACGAGAATGCAATCTTATGCAAACTGCGATTTGCAGTTAAGCATCAAAACAGAGTTACGTTTGAGTGAGCTTTTTACCGCAATCAGCACTCCACCACCCCGCAAATGCTGACTCGCCACTGCATTATGATCACAACGGAAGAAAACGTTATTAGAAGAAATTTCTCTGCTATCAATACCTGCCCGGAGCCATGTTTCCGTGAAGATAAGCACGTCATAATCACAGCGAGACAGTACCAAACATAGCTGAGGGATGTTTGTGCCCCTGACATGGACATCTGGTAGTACGCGGAGTAACGCGATCGGGATTTCTCCACGATAGGCGCATCGGATGCCTGACGGTTTCTTGGCATGCTAGGTGAAGTGATGTTAGGTGTATTCGCTCCAGTGATAGATGATTCAACACTTTCGATAGCCTCGTCCTGGGAGTGAAGTTCAGTTAGAATATAGCGACCAGATGCGATGGACACTACTGAGGGAGAAAACTCCTAAATGGGGTTGGGGGAGTTGGACCCAAGGGGGGGGGTGGGGGGGGGGGTGGGGGGGGATTTGGGGCTTCCATGAGACTTGCAGGCGTGCATACCGGTGTTGTGACGTCTGTTGCGGGCTTGCTCGAAGAAAGTGGTACATTGAAAACCCTCAAACCGTGCGACGAGCGTTGAGAGTTCGAACAGAGAATGGCTGGTGTTGGGTTGCTGGAAGCGACAAACGTTACCGGGTGGAAGGAGTTCTCATTGCATGCATACTTGCCTTTTAAAACTAGTTGGAAGACTCCTTCTCCAAACTCATACACAGGCCCGGGATGGCTGTAGAACGCTGGCGGGAGTGACTCGACTGTGACGAGAGGATAAGGGGCTTCCGTAAGGCTTCCAGGCGTGCATCCCGGTGTAAATGGAAATTACTAATCATTCTTCTTATTTTCTAGTTAACAGTCGATGTAAATACGTTCAATTGACAATTTGTTCTAGGATTCATTCGATTTGACAGAACCAGTGAGCCAAAATTATCGGGGTACATTGACTTAACTCTGGAGCTGTCAAGTTGTTACCGGGTTGGTATTTGGCCTCCTCTATTTAATAACTTTTGCGTCTCTAGTTGGCATAGTGAGAAACTAATAACAGCGTTTTGATTCAGAAGAATTGTTTATTCAGTGCTAGTATTTTTATCAAGATTCATACACATTTTACAAAGTTATCGAAGATGGAACGCGAAAGACGTGAGAGAAATCTGCGCACTCACGTTTAAAACCCAACGTGGTCAAGAGAATGATAGCAAAGGTTCTTAAATTTCCGAAATCGACTGTACACACTTAGAAAATTTTACAGTATTCGGTAATTTCTTACCGAACTTTCAACAGCTGAACTAGTTCGGTAATCTTTTCGGTAATAAAATCAATTACCGAACGTTCGGTACTCGAATTTTTAGATATCTATATCAACATTATATTGCTGTATGAATTTTGAATGAATTGCGGCGGATACAATTTAGCAGGGCGTTTTTCCACAATGTGCCGTTTTAGGGAATAAAAATTGGATCGCAGTATTCGGTGCGCGAGGTAAGACGTGAAAATTTTGCCTTGACATTTCGTCTCGTTCTATTTTCAATTTTTTATTAGATTTTACAAGTGTATTGCGAAATTGTTATCTTAACCCTCTCTGTTTGTAAAAACCTGCAAGAAACAGAAGTCCGTTGACTCCAAAAGAGGCATGGCGGGTAGAGCGGCGGTTGTGGTGGTGTGATGAAATTGTTAACGGTGCAGTTTTCAGCTGGTGGTGATGGGCGTTGTTCGTTGCTGATTGCCGTTCGGACTTTTTGGATCGGATACGGGATCAAACGAAATTAAGCTAAGTATTTCTTATATTTCGGACACCAGAATAGTTTTGAGCCCTCGTAGCGAATGTTGTGCAGTGGAGAAAATTCCTTTAATCGCCCATACATTTTTTGAGGGCTTCAAATGTTGAGTTGACAACCGGGAAGCAGGGTGCGACCTACCTCCGGTCCTCACAAGTTCATACAAGTCCACGCCTCCATGAGTCATGTGATCACAGGGAACTGCCGGCTGAAACACGGAGACGCTGGTTGGCGTAGCCAGGGTAATGTGGTCAATTTGACAGTAGCTAGGTGAGGGGGTGCGACTGAAGATCATGTACCTTTTAGTCAGTTTTCAAGAGGGTTTTTTTTTTTAAAAGATGTCTTTGTTGCTCTCCAGAAAAGAACATCACGCGTCTTTTGATTGAGGTTTTGTCTGTGATAGTTGTAGTGATCTACTTTGCTTTCAAATACCTAATTTTTCTGTTCAGTAACAGACCAGTGGATGTCCTGCAAAATGGTGAGTCGACAACTGGGATGAACCGTGCGTCCCTGCAACATATCTATGGTCCTCACAGTTTCCTACTTCATGCTTCCACGGGTCAGGAGATGACAAGAACCACCAGCTAAGGGTTGCGTACTTGGCTGGTAGTGCAGCCTGGGCACTGTTGTCCTTCTGACTTCAGCTAGATTGAGGAGGTGCGTGGTCGATCGTCTATCCACCAAGGAGGTGGACTCCTTGCGTCAACTATACCTTAGGCGGTAGTCCCACCAACGCGCTGTAGGAACCGCGACCCCGGTAAGGTAACATGCTGAAATCTTACCCTACCATGAAAAACGGAATTTTTTTAATACGGTGTATGGTTTCGGATCATCCATGGTTTTAAAATATGTTTTTCCCTCGAGGCTATGATGCAGGTCCACAATTGCAGCACGACCACAATCTGCAACATGCAGACATTACAAATATAATTGTTATTATCATTCTATATTCTAACATTCCTTCACAATATTTTTTATGCTATCTTTTGGCTTATCTTACTCACGTTCTGTGTTTGAAAATATAGGAGGGTTGTTTAGGTTGTTTTTTAGAAAGTATTATATACGACAAATTATACAAAAAAATATTTTTTCTTCATCCAGGGACTTAATTCAAATACTAACATTGTTTATGGCTCTACATTTTCTATTTCACAGACACAAAGAATTATTTATGGGAAACAGAAATTGTCAAAAAATTCGAATTTTCAGTCTTTTTTTAATTTTTATTTTTTATTTTTTTATTGTTTTCGATTTATTGAAATCCATTTTTTGGGCAGTTATCATACTCATACTAAATTTTTTAACGTAGGACTACGTTTCTCTTTTCTATACCGGGTGTCATTTCAAAATTTTGAAAAATGAGAGCGTTACGCAAAAGTGAAAGGTTTTTGAACGCTAATAACTCTCGTTTGACTGAACAGAATGACTTCATTTATACACCATTTGATCAGAAAAACTTACAAATGTTTTGGAATTAAAATTTCAATTAAGTGCTATTAGTATAAGTAGTTCAATTTTTTACTTAAAAATGACCTACTTTTGCTCCCATACAAATCTGCATATGAACAGGTTGAAAATATGGTTTTCCCTTTTCGGGTCCTCAAAAACGGGTAACAAATGGTTCCAATTGTCTTCTTCTTTTTATTTCATTTCGTTTCATTCCATGTTAATACAGCAATAGCCACACCCCTCAGCTGCAAAATTATTTTGCTTTGTTGCCGGTGTCTGGTTTTATAACTGAAGCCCGTCCCCTCTTATAAAATTTGCTTCGTACTGCATTCTCGTGCCTCTCTTCTTTGTAGGCAATGCTATCAACACCAGTATAAAGCACACGATTTGAACCAAAATGATTTCATTGGGATATTCAAGTTCGATTGAGCGGCACGTACGGTTGTGTTTTTCGCTCTCTCGTTACGAAGATTTTTTCTCGGTTTTTTTTTTTTATCTCATCCGTTTTCTCGCGATTGCGCGTCTGGCTCGCAAATTATCGCCTGCGCTTGCTCATCTACAAACCAGAAGGAAGCGCTGCAAAGTTTTGCAAGTTTCCCCGCTCGACCTATTGCCGTGGCAATGGGTCGTAAAAATCGATAATCCGCGCGGGCGACATCCGCTTCCGAAGCCTTACCGGAGCCGGGCACCTCCCAGCGCAAAACGATGTTTGTGACAACTAGATTACTAGAATCATCCCAAGTATCTTGCCGTCGGCCATTCACAGCGACGAGGAGTTTAATAAACTACTATCCGGATTGAATACAGCACATTATGGTGTCCAGCTGGCCAAATAAACCGAAAATATAAATTAATTTCTTAGGCGTATCATAACCATCGTCCTTTTCAGGACGACCAATTAAATTTTACAATAAAAGAGTTTGTGTTTAAGTGAAATGTTCGTGATTTATCCTGAACAACCTTTGCATATTATCAAAAATAGTACATTTTGGATTGTTTGAGGCATTCAGTCGAGAGTGGTAAATTCGACAGAGATTTTTCATTAAACCCGAACTGAATTTTTTTTTCATTAAACTGAACTGAAAGAGCAATGGCTCGGTTTGTAGAAAATTTCATAAGAAGGGACGGGTCAAGCAAAATAATAAAAACATTTTAATATTAACCAACCATATGTGTTATGATATGTATAAATAAGATGATACCATTATTACTATACACCAACGTAGGGGGAACAAAATTTAAAAAAAATGTATAAAGTAAAGTCTATGAGGAAAAAGGGGGGGGGGGGGGGGGGGGGGGTTCTCAGATTTTCAAAAATGTTTCTACGTGGTTTATGAACAGGCCCCTACGCGAGAAGGCGAGGCGAGTAAAAACAAAGTGATAGTGTTACCTTACCGAAAAAGACCGTTGGCAAGTTTAAAGTTGCCCAAAATAAGACACTTGGATCATCTCGCTGTTTATTGTTATCCACGATCCGATGTTACGATTGACGATCATTTTGGAAATACGAAAAACGGTTGAAAATCGACACTGGCTCCACAAAGTTGCTCTCTTTCTGCAATTATGTCACCGAATTTCCCTACACGCAAAACAAAACGCAGTAGACTACCTTTTTGAGGGTTAAATTAAGCGCAAACAACAAAAAATTTCACCTGATTATAAATGCGTTTGATTTGGCCATGCCTGCGATTAGATCAACCATGGTGCGGTTGATATCAATTTGGGGTCTGTCAAATATACCACAAATGTTGAAGGTTGTACCATAAACGTAGTAAATTTGACTGAACTTGCATGGTAGTTTTGAAAATAGGCATAGTCGGGTAAAATGGTAGTTTTTACTACAAGATTTTTTTCTGTGTAGGAACTCAACAATGCTGTGGTCTGATACGTTTTCAGACAGATCGTGTATTCCTTACAGCTGCGTAGTGCCAACGCTAGATCGACAATTTTCATAAAAGATGGTTCTTCTGTTCTAGATTCGTAGGACTTAAACTTGCTTCAGACCCAAAATGTTCTCTCAGAATTTGTGCACATTTTCATTGTCTTGTTTCTTCGGGATCGAAGCAAACCGTGCTTCGAAAGTGACGTGTTTTTCTTTTGCTGCGTCGTTTTTGCGAAATTCAACATTCCAATATTCGATCAAATATGTGAAATAATATTAAAATAATTAGGGGGGCGACCCCGGGGTAGTGGTTCACATCCATACCTCTCACGCCAAAGTCACGAGTTCGAATCACACCTCCGAACAAGTTACGAAAATACCCAAAAAGGGAATTTGAGTAACTACGACGGGAGATGAACCAGCCCAAGGCTGAAAATCTAGGTTTTATCCCCGTTCATAAGTATTCATCGCCAAACAAATTTTCATTGATTGGAAGTGTTCATTTTGTTACGACTTAAGAATTAGCTTGATTGTTCGTTTTCGTCAGATCCTGTACGTTGTCGGAGGCTGTAATCGCTCAATGATGTATTTCAATGCAGTAATGTTCTGAAAATATATTCAGCTCTAAATATTAGGACAAGAATTTGTTACCATGTCTCTATTTGGCAGAGGAAAAACATATTCTCAGACATTCTTCTCTTTTCTAAGAGCGAGTAATGGCGCTATAACCATAAGCCATATGGTCCCAGCCAATTGAAGAGAAATGGCGCATCACTTATTCTTTTTAGACTAGATCGACAATTTTTTAATATATTTTTTGATTCTGTACACCAAACAGAGCATTCAATTGTTGAGCATTGTGGTTTAACTATACTTACTCTCCGACTATTCATTTCCTCTTCTTTTGATATCTAATAAAGGCTGCGTGGGTTCCCTGCGTCTTCTCAAGGTAGATACCAACCCCCCCCTATTTCCAGGGGGTGGGGGGGGGGGGCCAAATGCCAAAAAAAAAAAAAAAAAGCGAAACTGGTTTTTCGGGGGGAGGAAAGTGTATTGTTACGTGCTGCGGTGTTCTAATTTTTTTTTTTTTTTTTTTTTTCTTTTTTTTTTTTTGGGGGGTTGGGGGGGGGGTTGTGTGTTTTATATTATATTATAAAATGATCAAAGGAGGGGAAATAAGTAATTTGCAATGCACTGTGGTCCAGGGAGAAAAATTAGGTGGAATAAATTAATAACTCAAAGAATATAAGAGATAGCGTATTGATATCTTCTGAACAGTTTCTAGTTAGCTTATGCTGCGTTGTTTGCAAAAATGTCCTATACGCCTGATTTCATCAATAAAGTAATTCACTGTCAAACTTTTTTGTTTTGATAGATAGAAATACAAAATGTTCTACAAAGTTATGCAATATGAAGAGCATTAAAACTTTGTAGAAAATTATTTTTGTCTATCTCTTCTATTTTTTGAGATATAGCGCACTTAAAGAAACAAAAGCCAAAAATCAGAATTTCTGTCATATTTTGAAAAATATCTATTTTTCAGGCCTACTATGTTCAAAGAGATTGTAGTTAATATAAAAATACACATTTGCTCCGAAAACATCATACCCGTACAACTTTTCTGTGAAAAGTTATCATCAGTTTTGTTGTTTTATAACCCATGTATTCAAGCGTTACATTTCAAAAAGGCGCTAGTGAAACCGATAGTAATATATACCACTTGAATAAGTATATTCCAAAGTAGATTTATGCAAAATTTGGAAAAGGTCTTTTTTGATTTTGCTTAATAGCAGCACTTTGAAAATATCGTGTTTTCGCCGCAAATCTAAAATAATAGGATTTATTTCAAGGGTTTATGAACTAGGGAACTTGTTAAAAGTTCTTGATACATATAATCAAAAAAGATAAAAAGATTAAAAATTTTATGTAACGTTTATGTAAGAGTTTATCACTTACTAATAATAAAATTTAAACTTAATATTCAATAATCAAAAACCTGGCTTTCTCAGGTAATTCTGATGCAAGTGTTCCCAAAGATCCTATTAGTCAACGAAATTACAGGATCTAACGATAGGAGCAACCTTTTGAACACATCTTCCATATACACTGTTCTTTTAAACTTTCTGGAGTGCATTCCCGATATTTCCGAATGCACTTGTTCCTTGTCTCTTGTACTTCTTCGCTGCACATTCCGATTGGTAGCACCGTATATTGAACTATTGCTGCTCCATGAACTAGAAGTTTATGGCCTGTTGGAAACAACGCATACCATCCATATAACTTCTCGTACAACGCTCTAGTCTCTTCGGCATAATCCTTAAAAGAATTATAATCGATCCTTGCTTTACAGTTAATCACTGTGAGAAGTATATGGAACCGTTCCAACAAATTGTCATTTAGTCCAGTACTTTTTGTCGTAGTTTTCCATTCACGGAAAAACTTCCGTGCCGTGTTTCCGTCGTTGGAATTGCCACCTCTTGGAACCGGCTCACTAATGATTTATCCTATGAAAAAAAAAAATACAAGAAATAGTTAGATGAAATGGAACAATTCAAAAATAAAATTAAAAATATTGAAGAATATACTATTCTTTCCCAATTCCTCACGCATCTTTTTTCGAATTTCCGTTTCCTTAGCTTTCACCATTTTGTTTGACTTGCTAACACGCCATGTAGGTCTATCAAGCACCAGTCTATAAGACACTTTCAATAACTTTTACATAGTTCTTATGTACGCATGAAGAGGAGAAAATCCATACTTATATTTGCCAGGATCATCAGAGTCTAGACCACTTCTGGAATTGTTAAGGTGTTTGCCAGAAGTTCCACACATATAGCACGCTTGCGAGTTGGTTCCAGTCAAACCGTTGACGACTTTGGTGTCCATCATCGTAAACAGCATCACTGGTTTAACAGAAACAAACTCGTCGTATAACACCATGTCTTGAGACATGACTCGGCTCATCAAGCTTTGGAAAAGGCGCTTCGTGGTATGCTCAACAAGGTTCTGTAACGATACTTCAGCAGCAGATGGTCGGATGGACAGATCTAATAGTAATAAATACAATAAATATGTAACCCATATTTCTAAGTAAATGTTTAAATACCTGTAGGATAGCACAGTTTCTTAGCTTCGACTAATTTATTATACGATGGGTATATATCTGCTCCTCTACTTAAATTCACCTGCCTAATATTCATGTATTGAGCTTTTGAAAACCCGTTCTTGTATAAGAATGCAAGACCTTCCTCAGCTGTAAATGCATCAAATTTTTCTTTCCGTTTATCTGCCGAAAATTGTAGAATGGCTGCTGCTGTCTCAGGATTTTGTGCTAATTTTTCTATCAATTTACCAGCTTTCCGGAACCCAACCGACGCTACGGAAGTTGCTGCTGTAAACGAGATTTCATGTGCCGAATATTGGTTGAGAAGAGGTTCAACCTTTTTTTCTTTATTTTTCGTTTTGCATCTTTGAACGGCTTTGATGAACGGCCGGCGGATTGTTTTGAGGAAGACGTAATCGATGATCGATGATAAATTCTCCATCAAGCCAAGTATTGTTGATTCTTAAGAACCGTTCGCGTTTTCGTCCAGCTGTACGCCATAGTTTCTGAAACTTCAGCATCACCAGATGAAGCTTCTTATGTACCAAATTAACGTTAAGTTTTTCTCCGGAATACCTTTTCTTAACAAATTCCAACAAATCTTTTTCTTCAGCTCCCTTCATTAGAAGAGAGATGAGAACGGTCAGGGGAATTGCTGATGAATTAAAATTCGCGTTATTGACATACCAATGCTCAAACAACCAATTTACCTTCCTTGTTTCATTTTGAAAGCACGTAACACGACAATTTTGAGCCAAAAAAAGCAAAGCTTGCTATGATTTGATCCCCAGTGGAATACGGTTGTAGATTTGTGGCATAAAAAACGATATTTTCAAAGTGCTGCTATTAAGCAAAATCAAAAAAGACCTTTTCCAAATTTTGCTTAAATGTACTTCGGGATATACTTATTCAAGTGGTATATATTACTATCGGTTTCACTTGCGCCTTTTTGAAATGTAACGCTTGAATACATGGGTTATAAAACAACAAAACTGATGATAACTTTTCACAGAAAAGTTGTACGGGTATGATGTTTTCGGAGCAAACGTGTATTTTTATATTAACTACAATCTCTTTGAACATAGTAGGCCTGAAAAATAGATATTTTTCAAAATATGACAGAAATTCTGATTTTTGGCTTTTGTTTCTTTAAGTGCGCTATATCTCAGAAAATAGAAGAGATAGACAAAAATAATTGTTTACAAAGTTATAATGCTCTTCATACTCCATAACTTTGTAGAACATTTTGTATTTCTATCTATCAAAACAAAAAAAGTTTGACAGTGAATTACTTTATTGATGAAATCAGGCGTATAGGACATTTTTGCAAAAAAACGCAGCATATGCTAACTAGAAACTGTTCAGAAGACATCAATACGCTATCTCTTATATTCTTTGAGTTATTAATTTAATTCCACCTAATTTTTCTCCCTGGACCACAGTGCGATATATGTCTCGTCGTCCATGACGAGACAGCCTGGCTTGACCAGCCACTCACGGTACAGCTTCCGCGCACGCAATTTGGCCACCGTGTTTTGCTTGTCAGTCCGGTTTGGCGCCTTCCTGACCTTAAAAACATGTAGCCCAGCCCGCTTCATGGTCTGCTGGACGAACCACTTCGACGAATTGACCTTTTTGGCCACGTCTTGGGTGGAAAGGTTCGGGTTATTCTTAAAGTACTGCCTTATCTTCCGCGCCTTCTCTGGGTTTTCCGTTTTCGGTTTTCGGCCGCTTCCAGCGCGCCGCTCGATGGCCTTCGTCTCCTGGAACATCTTCACAACGCGGGACACGGTGAAATGGTGGATTCCAAGCCTTTTTCCGATCCATCTGTGTGACTGACCAGGATTATCGATCACCGCGCCCAAGATTTGCTGGCGTAGCTCTTCTTGTTTCGAATGCATGTTGAAAACTACTTGACAGATCGCGATAATTGCACACATTGATAATTTTGCACACATAAACATAACACTCTGAACTAGTATTACCCAAAATTTCATTAATTTTTACCCACGCGATAAAAAGTTCCATTAATATATACCGTAAGGTTGTGCACGCGATGTAGAGTAAGACGGTTAGAACCGTGTTGCTTGTCTTCCGACTGTCCCAGGGGACGGGCAACTCTATCCTAGTTACTAGCGTTTGACAGTATGCTACACATCACGGGCCTTATTTGAATAAGGCTCGTCTGACGTTTATCACTGCGGGTACGAACACCTGCATTGTTTACAAACAATGAATCTTTTGATATTTGGATGTTAGAGATGTTGGCTACAGGAAAATGGCTGCCAGTCAGATCCCTCGAGGGTACCATACCCATTATTTGCATCTTAGGCGGTACGGTGATGCCCTGGCCAGTGACGACAACCACTTTTTCGCGAAGAACTCAGTCAGCTAAATGCCATATAAAACTAACATTTTACGTAGGTAGCATTACTGTTTTGTTTTGTTTTTGTTCCAAAAGATCATTTGAAGAGCATAGACACTGCTTATTTTTTTATTCGATTATTTTCCGTCGGCCTGTTTCCTCATGTGGTAACCGACACCAGGAAGACGACTCCACGCTGCACCCTCCACCCTACCCCCTTTACTTCCCTTCCGAACAAAAACGTGATCAGAGATGTTTTCGCCTAGGAAAAATCCCACCGACCTCGACTTGGATTGAATCTAGACCCACTTGGGTGCCAAGTAGCAGTCACGCTTACCACTACACCACCGCTGCCAGCCACACTTCTATTGGTTTATTTCTCGCCAACTAAAATTCACTCACGTCAACTAAGAAGATCGATAAATAGAGAAAAGTTTCGTATTCACATTGGTGTTGAAAGTTTTACAAAGATTTTTTTTGGATCACAAGATTTTAAGCCTTTTTGGCATGGTGCGTTGCAATTGTATTTTACGTATAGTTCATTGCAAGGAATGTGTTAACTTCACATTTCTAACAGTTCATGGAGCTTGTTTACAAGGTGTTAGGCCAGGCGCCCACTGATGTGGCGAAGGTGTGACATCTGCTAGCCTGCCAAAATATCTTGTTGACGTTCGCCTCACGCCACAAGATTTTGACTCGATATTTTGACATGTTATGTGATGCCACACTTCCGCCACATTTGTGGGCGCCTCGACTTAGGATTCGAACCGCTCAATTGAAATTTTTCATTTTCTTGATGCGGGTTTACGATGTAGACATTTAGCAGACATTTTATTTTTGTAGCAGGCTTTTACAGACATTTGAAATATATTTTTAATTTCAAATAAACGTTTTCCTTGAAGTTCAAATTTCAAACGTTTGAGGATCTGAAAAGTATAGTAGATACGGTAAGAAGCTTTTTTGAAATACTTTAAAATAGCGTAGTTATAATTTTTTCTTAAAGTAGTTATTCTTGAGGAACCGAAAGTTGTGGGCCACTTGGAGACACAATGCACCCGGAGATAAGCACCGTATAGGCCCTTTCCAAGGGTAACATGGAGTCCCTACTTAAGGTAGTGTTAGATACCATGCGTAAGAGATGGGGTTTTATAAATGCAATTTTCTAATCCATCCATCTTCCACAAAAAAAAAAAACAATAATCTTCACTGCTATTGTCACCATGCAAATTACTGTCAAAGCGTTGATAATATTGGTCCATTGCCATTAAGTCACAACGAAAATGAAGTTTCACAACAATACAAATCATATTTGAGAAAGTTACCGTAAAAAGGGGTTGCTGAGTATTTTAACCAATAAACAATCAACTCTATCTATCAACTAAACCATAAATACAAGCATTAAAAAATATATACTTCCATATCAAAATACAAAAAAACTCACTAATAAGTTGCAGTTAGATTCAGAGTCCAAAGTGGGTGTATTTAAAAAAAATCTCCATTAAAAACACGTACACAATGTAACAAAAATATTTAAACAAAAATATATAATGCAACTTTTTAATACCGATGGATAAATCGAAGATACGCGTTGACAGCCACTCTTAACTGCATTAAAAACTACTACAAAAAAAAATCCTTTTACCCAAAAACTCTATTTCATAGCAATAAGTTTCATTGAAGTGTTTTTTTTAATGAAATAAAAATAAAACTTTTGAATGGTTATTTTTGCACAGTGAAAAAAAAGCCAGTTGAATTCATCAAATGAAAACTAAATTTTGGTTTTAAAATACAAAACTGGAAAGAACGTTATAGGAAAAAAAAACTATATAAAACAATAGTGTTATATTGCTTACAATCCAAGAAAGAGATGTAGAAATGTTTACATAATCTCACATATAGCTTAAATGTCATAACTCCCTCTCTTACGACTTACGACTTTTCATTAAAAGAATTGTAACTTCGCAAAAAAAAAAAAAAATTACAGATATTTTTAGGCAGGCATTGCGAAATTTTTATCGCAGACATTCAAAACAAATATCTGGCATCCCTGCAAACAACTGATAGTGAGACCAAGTCAATTTGAGGCCAGGACATGCCACTCATTGTTAATCAATGTTAGTTAGTATAGAAATGTCAATAACCTGGTGTTGTCATCAGAAAAAATAGAGAATATGCGCGAGGTTTGCGCGAGAAAAATACGAGAAAAAGGCAGTTTGTTCAACATGAATTCACGTACACGATGCAAAATACAAATAGGGTTCGAGTGAGTATGTTGTTAATGCCGTAGACGCCAGTTATGTTCACATCCAACGGCTCTTTTCTTGCACTATGACTGAAGATTAGTCCATCTAAATCATCGAAATCCCATTGCTATAATTTACTCATAACTTTTCATCCTAGGCACAGCTGCAACCATGTATGCGCCTATGGAACAGAATAGGCCTTACATTCATTCCTTTTGGACGAAAGGTGTCTTCAAGCATTTTAATACTATGTTGGCATAAAGTTTGTACTGTGTTGTCACAAAATTGTACCTCTTGGCTAGTTCAAAGGATTAGCATGCTTTACACTCGACTTCATTCCTACTCTGAGCCTGCAAAACATTTTGCCCATTCACCAACAAATGGAGAACTGCTGCAATGTGAGTGAATCGCTTCTACCCAAAATCAAGGTGAGTAAGTAGAGGTGTTCTTGCTTTGTTAGTTTGTGGGCGATGAGGATGCGGGGGGTATGGAATGATAATTTACAGGGCTAAATGTAAGCAAACTTATTGCCTGTCTCATACAAAAGTCCAACGTGGCTGAAGTTGGCCACATAACAACACCTATAATATACTCACCTTGCCACAACTTATACGATCACCTAATGTATGAGCCAATTTTGAGCAGTGAATAAACTGGCTTCTGCACCCATGGTAAACTACTCAAGAGGAAAGCGAGTTTACTTGTGAAAAAAAAAAAAAAAAAAATAACGGCAAGTCGTCAATACTGCGTCAAAGGATAGATTTCTTCCAAAAATAATTGTGTGTTGTTGTTCATTTTCAATTTTTGAAGCATTGGTGGAAACATATGAGTCAAATGAACAACACTAAGGTCATTAATTTTGGGTGTATACAGGAATAAAAGCAGAACATTGAAATACGATATTGTGTAACATCCAAATTGAGTTCATCCCAAGAAAGCTTATTCACTGACTGTATAGTTACTTTGCATGCTTTCCAAAGTAGGGGAAAGTGAGGAAACTTGATCCCTGATGTTTTTTACTCGATGCTAATTATGTCTAAGCTCATTTTTTTCCCATTAAGGAGTCTAGAATACAAAAATAGCTGCCCATCATGGCTGACTTGCATACCCAGTTCGAATGTTTGAAGGCATAAATCTAAGAACCTATAATTATTCCACATGTAAAATTTTATTAGAATTATTGATACTGAACCATACAATTAATTAAGTTAGGCGTTTGAAGTCGTTGTAGTTTCTTGGATGTGCGCCTTCAAAAATTCGAAGTATCGTTGCGAATGATGGCAATCATTTTTGTGTTTTGGGACCTCCACGTTCAAAAAGTCTTGCTCCTTGATATTTTGTTATTAGATGAGCATTAGTTACACAGAAAAAAAAGAATTATAACAGACGGGAAAATTTTTCCCTCGTTTAATTGCAATCCAAAGCAAGCGTAAACAATGTAATTGTTTGCCTTCTTTCATAAGCCATGCTCAATTTTTTTGCAATCTCCCATACAACAGACCTGATACCAGCGATATCTGGCTCTAATTTACATGAAAGATCCCATTAATTTCTTCCTAATCTAGCATTCCTTTTATGTGCATTAGATAACGCAGTTTCTTGCAAACTGTGTAGAGCAAAATAAACTGAAAACTCAGACTATGTATAATCTTATTAACACTATAAATGAACTATGTATCCCCCTAGACTAAGTATCCCCACACTCTCCTAGAGGTTTAGAGAGAGAGAGAGAGAGAGAGAGAGAGAGAGAGAGAGAGAGAGAGAGAGAGAGAGAGAGAGAGAGAGAGAGAAAGAGAGAGCGAGATAGAGATAGAACTAGAGCAGCCAGCTATTCAAAATATTTTCAAAGCGTTAGCAAAATATCAACTTCAACAGCCAGCCAGTTAAATCCGAAACCTATGCGGAAAAGCCTTGGAGCTGAGGCTACATTCTATACTTTTCGTCACACTTTCGGAGGGAGAAGCGAAGTCCCCATAACAGATGCAGTGTAATCCCAGTGGGGTTTTTCATTGGGTTGTTCCGGGTGCTGCACACAGGATACACTTACCTTGCCAAATTGTCAGCTTAATTTACGTTACGAAGAAGTTTACCCTCATAGAATATTAATGGCTTTTGCTTGCATGGTAAAAGTTCATTCGCATCGCATGCTCTCATAAATCCTGCATCGTCAACGGAGATTTCTTGCACACTAGAGGAGAAATAAGAGCCAAGTCGTTTGCGCGCAACACTGCTTCTGGGGAAAGTAATCAAAATGTTTGATTTTAATTTGTTTGTAACATATATACTGCGGTTGATTTTTTTTCTTTCTAATTCTGGCTCTTGGAATCATGGAGAAAAATGAAGCAATTAAAAAAAAAATCAAAATCAAATAGAAAGTTTGATTTTGTTGTTCACGCCCGTTGGGAGTTACCCAAAATTGATTAACTTGTACCCATTTTCATAAAACAGGCTGAAACGCGTCAAACCACGGGAAAGGCGATTTATGATAATGGGTAAATCTTACTCGTTTCATTCTCAAAAACTATTAAGTTGAGAAACTACTACGTCTTGAATGAAAACTTGAATTCATAAGCCAATATTTAACAAATCAATCTTATTTCAGTATACGCGTAATTATAAGCTTGAATTATATCTTTTTATTCAGGCTTTCGTTGTCACATATCTCCTTGCGGAAGGTTTGTTCCCAGATATGTGGATGAGTTAAAAATGCACTTCCGGCAAAAACACAACCTCAATACTAGTCAAGCGGCGGAGGTTCCGAATGTGGGAGTCTGTATAATCGTTTCAAAACACTCAAATGACATATTGTCAAATTTCATCCCCGTGGAAATAGTGAACCCAACAATGCCGTACCGGATGCTAATAATCATGACTCTGGAGCCATGACAGTGGAGTAAGATCTATCTTCTGTGCCAGAGAACGCACCGAATTTTGATGGAATAACTAATAAGATTTTTTTTCGGATGTGATAGAACTTGCAGAACAATTTGTAATTAAAATGCATTGTGATGTTGGACTTCCTGAAACGAAAATTACAGATTTCATAAAAGAAGCAACAGAGCTGCTGGATTATTCCGGAAAGCATTATTTAGGTATTTTTAAATATTGTTTACGCCAGAAATCGATTCCGTGCGATGATGTTGATGCCGTGAATAGCATCAACAAGTTTCAAATTCCGAGTATTTTTGGCCATTTGCGAACGCCTAAGGACAGGGGCTTCAAATGGTGAGTTGACAACTTCGAAGGAGGGTGCGACCGACCTCTCGTCCTCACAAGTTCCTACCTAACGCCTCCACGAGTCATATGATCACAAAAGACTGCCAGCTGAAACATGGAGACGCTGGTTGGCGTAGCCTGGGCAATGTTGTCAATCTGACAATAGCGAAGTGAGGGGGTGCGACTGAACATCATGTACCTTAAGTCATATTGCATATTTTCCATTTTTAATTTATTATTAATTTCAGCACGCATTAGAATCATCGGCATCGAAAGCTCTCAATTAATAACTGTGGAAGTGCATTTGGAACACTGAGTTGAGAGCAGGCAATAAGCAGTTTGTGAAAGCAATAAGCTTGAAATGCTATGTATAATGACGCTAGAATCATCTTTGCATTCCAAAACCATGTTAGAGCCTGGAGTAGCATGACAGGCATCAAAGGCTCAATTTGTTTTTCAGCATTTCAGCATAACATTTAATTTAAAATTGCGCTTCTAAACTTCAACTACTATATTCATAAAAGACTGGCATGTGCTTATAAGCAATGTAGGATTATATTTTAATATTGTGTTTAGTGGTATTATGGTAAGATGGGCCATTGTTTCAGAGGTCATCAAACCGGACTCTTCGATCACTCCAATTGCTATCTTTGAAATGTTACTGTTACAGTATAAAGAAAAATATTACAACATGCCTTATAAAATAATATCTTTTATTGAAGTTCTATCTCAGATTTTTGGAATGATCTATTCTGTTTTCAGCTTTTCCAGGACTAGAAGGACATTGATACATTTCTAATTTTTATTTATTTTTCAGTAACGTATTGTTGGATGTATCATTTAAGTTTAAAATTTGAATAAATTAGCATTCTTGTCTATAATGATATCCTAATTTTTCGTGTACAAAATATACTAAATATTAAATAACACATAACGGGGGAAAGAGAGGGACCATCAGGGCACCCAAGTTAAACGATCTGGATAGGGAGCATGGGACTGCCTCCTCCCTATTGTTAACATTTCGCGGAACGAGGGTGGGCTCTTCGACCCCATCTATTGGGTTTATTCTGTCAAACGAGGGCTCGATTCTAGTGCTGTCTGTGTGACCTTGCTTTTGGAAGGAGATTCTTTTCCCTATATTCGCGGGTTTCGTGTAAGTGTCTCTGCTTACGGGCCCGCCCAAACGTTTTTGGCCCTTCATACGAAGGCCCCTAATCGCGACGAGAAGCAGAACAAGTCCGCCAAAACCCGTGCCAGGAAGTTTTACCTCAACATGCTGACGAAAGTTGAATGCTGCATCATGGACGACGAAACATATGTGAAGGCCGACTTCAAACAGATCCCCGGCAACCTTTTTTTCACGGCCAAGGATAAGTTCAGCGTTCCGGAGCATGTCCGCACTCAGAAGATGTCCAAATTTGCGAAGAAATTCCTGGTTTGGCAAGCCATCTGCACGTGCGGGAAGCGGAGTGCACCTTTCGTGACCCAGGACACGATGAACGGACAGGTGTACATAAAAGAGTGCCTCCAGAAGCGGCTGCTTCCTCTCCTGAAGGCCCACAACGTCCCAACAATCTTCTGGCCGCATTTGGCCTCATGCCACTACTCCAAGGACGTGCTGAAGTGGTATGCGGACAATAAGGTCAATTTCGTGCCGAAAATGTTCAACCCTCCCAACACTCCGGAGCTCCGCCCCATCGAGAAGTACTGGGCGATTATGAAGCAGCACCTTCTTAAACGACCTAAGGTAGTGAAGACAGTCGAGGAACTGAAGAAAGTATGGGTTTACATGCAAAAAACGGTTGATTCACAGGTTGTGCAGAATCTTATGGCCGGGGTTAAGGCCAAGGTGCGGGCATTTGCGTATGGACTGTAAATAAAATACGAGTAAAATGGTAAAATGAAGTTTAATAGTTATTTCTCAATCCCTGAAAATTTGATGGCAATCGGATGAAAACTCGAATTTTGCGAATCAATTTTGTGTGTGGCAATTTCATCGTGGGCACCCTTTATTCCAGCTAATGCTCGTCGGTATCGCAAGAAATCTGTAATGAAGCATACGAAAGTCATTAAGCACGTGGCTCAATATATAACTATCATCAACACAATAGTGCATTGACAATGCAGCACAAGCGGGCAATATAGTCGATAACAAATGAAATACCTACAAACGGCCTAATGCAAGGGTTCAAAAATAGCCAGCATTTCAGAACTCACCCATATCTGAAAAACTATCCAAATGCTTGTAGGATATCCTTACATATTGACGATGTGGAGTATTTAAGTGCATTGGGGTCGTGGAAAGGCAACAAAAAATTGACTAATATTAGTTTCTAACTCGACAATTTCAACCCCATCGTTATTCAAATCCAGATAGAACAGTCTTAGTTCACGTTGAAGGAGATACGTTAGCGATCCACGACATTTTCGAATTGATGGGACCACTTGCTAAAATATTTTGCCGAATGTGTTACGCTACTCGAGATCTGCTTCATCGGGGTTTGTTTGGAGAGGTCTTAAATCGTTAAGGAAAGCCAAAATCTATTCGAGGTGATTTGGAAGCTGTCGCATCCGGTTAAAAATGTCCTCTGAAGGTGAAATAGTTCGAGAATGTGCGTTGCATGAGTTTAAGTATTTTAACATAGCTTTAAACAATACCTTCACACTTAATAATTTTTACCGGGCTCAGTTAAAAAAATTACTGATTTCTCAACAGCTGAGCTCTCGGTGGTCACCTCGGTAATTAATTTCAACTACCGATCAGTTCGCCGACTGGTACTGCATAACCTTTAGCGATGGGTCAAAAATCAGCGAACTTATCTTCAAAATAAAATGAACAATGCTTCAAAAAAGCCGAACATATCGCCACACCGATATATTCTAGTACCGAGAACCTTAGTATTGTATTAACAGTTTTTTTTTGTAATTTACTACCGGCAAATCCGCAAAATTAGTGCGGAGTATGTAGCCTGAAAGAGTGTATTTTTTTCTACAAGTATCTGTAAAATCAAATACCGAACGCGTGGTAATTTATACCCTCATTTTTGTGGTGATAATAAAAAATAAGTTCACAGGCTAGACACTTATTCAGAGCTCAATTTTTATTCGCTTCAATAAATTCCATCAAAATATACAAAATAAAAAATATATTCACAATGCAGCTTAAATCACAAAATTCTCAATCCATCCAAATAACCCGGGACAGGCCTACGACAGAAGAAGCAATCGATCGCATCAGCCATTTTGCAAAGTTGATAAAAATAAATCTTAAGTTAACTTACTAAACAATTCACCATTGCTGTTGTCCACTTTAATCTGTGAGTTTGAAATTACCTCCATTTCACAATGTGTATAACTTTCTACTCAGTGTAGAACACGCGTTTAGTCAGAAGCGTTCACTTAATAAATGAACTTTATAAAAATAGCGCCTTATAAAACGTTGCATAAGCCAAACTGAGTGTTTGGTAAATATATTGACGATAGCTCGGTGATGCGCATTTTATGCTGAATGTTCGCTTCACAGATTTACTGAACTTACGAAAATTACCGAGTTTTGTCTGAATCCGAGGTTATTCGGTTATACCGATATCTGCAGTATATTATATTTTACAGAAAAATCGGTAATTATAATTACAAAAATCAGCAAATATTGTAAAAAAAAACCGTTCTCTCAGTATAAATTCATTTATACAGAACTAAATCAGCACAATATATTACCGAGCTGAAATTAAGGATTTGAGTGTGTTGTAACGTGTTCTGTATCTTTCCATAATTGTTTGAGAGTATGCGAGATTGGTTGAAATAAACAGTGAAACTACGGAACTTGAAATATTTCATGCTTAGTAGTTTGCGGATAAATGGTAGAGGAACTCGTCTCAAGAGGATACGTCAGATTTGATGATTCGTCAGATTAGAGGATGAAGATAATTCCTTGGGTCGAAAGGAGTAGTGTTCCATTCTATCGTCCATTTTAATTTTTCGTCGGCTACAGAGTAGAAGCCAGTTTCAGTGATAAGAGTTTTTTTTCTTCTTCTTCATTTTAAGGTTTAAATCTACAATTTATAAATCACCCAGAACATAAAAGTTCCCTTAATTAGCATAGAAGTCTTGTGTACGATAGGGATTAGATAGTGAAGTGAAACGTTATTAACGGATAATTTATTTCTTTGCGTGAAATATAGTTTTCGGAATGTGAACATTACGGGGGAAAAAAGCTCTACTCTCGAGTTTTTGTTTTTTTTTTTTTTCATATGAATAAGGTAATTGTTAACCTGAATTCGTTTAGGTAGATACATTTTAATCAAGGGTTCGCGTTGGACAGTAGCGTCCAGGAGACGTTTTCTACACGGGCTGAAAGCCCTGATAAAAATTTACCCTCAACGAATGATATCACAAATCCTCCAACCATTTCTTTAATGGTTTGGATGATACCCCAGATAGGTCGTTAAGAATAATAACCATACAAAATCTATTAGGGAGGCTCTAGGCTATTCTATCGGCCATCTTTTGGCCACCCACGTGCCGCTCGTTTTGTATAAGTGCTACTGCAGGCCCGCCGGTTGCGGCAGTCAAACGGGGAGGAGGGAATTATTCACTGACCTGCGGTTAAATTACCAGTAGAGTATCAGAGAAACTCCCGCTGACTTGCTGTTCAACTGGCCAGTGGAGTATCAGCCTGCCGACATCCTTCCCCGCAATTTTAGTTCGGCCCTTATCAGAGCACCGTATAGGAATCCCTCGAGTGGTGATATCCATCATTCCAACCACTCCGCAGAACATCGCACCCAGCCAAGTAAATACTATGCATTCAGCAAAGTAAATACTATGCCTCCACCATTCGCATCATCACTTACACACTGATCAACTCGATGAATGAAAAAAAATAATCAAAAGATAATATGAATACACATAAATGAATTCCATCTAAATTACGTTTCGTTTCAATTCTAAACCAATAGCTCCATGGTGGTTTTAGTCCGCTGTAAGCTCCGTTATTCGTTACGTTTTACTTTGCCACCGAATCTACTTCAGTTTTATCCGCTTCAGGGTATGGCAATCTACTGACACGTTCGATATTCTCCTTGAGGTTTTCGCTCATACTATGCAAGTTAGTCGGGCACACACATAAAACACGATCAGTGGTCTTTCGTTTACGAGAGTGGCGTATAAGCCATTGCGTTTGCGATAGTCTCAGTTAAGAGAATCGGAACGTCTAGGTTAAAACTTTTGACCCAATGCACGACATTCTTGAAGGCATAGGAATGATGGTAATTGAGGTTATGTTTAACAAAATAGTTAACGATCAGAAAGTCTTGATAATACTAGAAGCTAACAGGCTTATAATGGATTTTAATTACGGTATAGCTGAATAGCAAGACAAACCTTCACCCAATTTTTTGGTACTGAGTTTGAAAAAGCGCGGTCATGCGATTAGTCAGTCCGCTGCTCAATGTTGGACTTGAGTTAGACCTTTTTTGTTTACATTCAACCCAGTATTGACTAATAGTTTCATTTGTTTACTTGGCTCGCTATTAAAAGATTACTTTTTATTCATTTTCGTTTAAACTCACCTTTGAACAGATAAACGATATAGAAGAAGAACCTCAAAACTTTTACAAATACTTCAAATTAAATTTCCCGCTTGTTAAACCAATAAAAAAATCCTTATTCGGCCCAAAAACCCTTAAAAAAAAAGCGGAGAGGGTGGCAAGGTAATCATTTTTGTTTGTTTTAGGAAAGAAAAATTTTAAAAAAAAATAAAAAAAATTTAAAAACAATTTTTTTTATTTTTTTTATATTTAATTTTACCATCTAAATCATTTAAAAATTAATTTAATTTTTTTTTTTTTTTTTTTTTGTTGTTTGTTGTGTGGTGTGTTCGTTGTTTTCGTGGTAGGGTGATGGTCAGCATTATTTTTTTTATTGTACAGCCATAGTATTAATCACATGTGTATAAACAAAACCAGGTTTCGGCCAAGCTTGATCGTCAAGTACGATATATGTGGAGAGGCATTCTACGGTGTACTGAAATTGATAGCTATGAATGATGATAATACAGCTTATATAATTGAACAATTAACGTGTATAGCATATTGCGAAACTTGTAATAGATTTCAAGTCCAGCTCACTAATATCATTTTACGAGTTTCGAGAGAAAAGCTTTTGACAAGGAAAACTTACAGCCTCTGGAAGATGAAAGGTGAAATAAGTGATGTTTTACGAAATAAGTGATTAGGTGAAATAAGTGATATTACATAAGCTTAAAATATAATGATGGATGAATTGTTTATCATACACTAATACAATGTTCAGGCTACAAGATTCTATATATTTTTATTTAATCTAGTAAATCATACAGTTTTTTGTACCATACAGACTACGACCTATATAACGAGGGCTGTATGATAAGTACGCAAATTTTAAACCTTATTTTTTTAATTTATTTCTCAATATAGTCTCCTTTCAACTCGATACGTTTAGTCCAGCGATATTCCAACGTTTTCAAGCCGTCAAAAAATATAATTTGTCGAATTCCGCAAAATAGGCCTCTGTTGTGGCAATGACCTTATTTCATGTTTATAAACAAAAAGAAATCGCATCGGGCCAAATCTCGAGAATACGGTGGATGAGGTAGCAATTCGTAGCGTAATTTGCCCAGTTTATTCGCGAATTAAAAAAAAACGGTGCCCGTGACTTTTCCGGCCGATGGAACCGGTTTCGCCTCCCTTGGAGCAAGTCCACTGTTTTGACTGTCCTTTCATTTCAGGCGTGTAGTGATGGACCCATGTTTCGTCAACAGTCACGAAACTCTGTAGAATCTCTTTCGGATTGCGCTTAAAAAAAATCCAAAGAGTGCTCTGAAGTTGCTCCTCTGTGAGCAAACGCGACCCCATCTCGCCGATAGCTTTCTCCTACCTAATTTTTCGTGAAGAGTATTTTATTTGCATTCAATACAATGTCAGCAATCTCTTTGATCTTCACCCGACGATCTGTTTACACGATATAATGAATATTGATAGCCATTTCCTCCGTAGTCACCTCAAACGGACGGCCTTAACGCTCTTAAACAAAAACGGGTGTTCGGCCACGCTTGAATTCATTAAACCAATATCTGATGGTAGTCATCGAATGTTTATGGTCCTTTTAAACGGCATTCAACTTCACTTTGATTTCCTCATCGATATTGCTCTTTCTCTAAGGTTGCAAACAAAAACGAACTTAACAACTTTCATCACTACTAATTAATTATGTTTTTATTGGTACAGTGTGCCAATTTAAATTATAATGTTTTGAAAATTGGAAATATCTTCTCAACACCATGGGATCCCAGTAGTGAACAGCAGTTTCTGCTAGAACCTACCCCGCAGTGGGATGTTTGGCAAAGATGTCTATGTTTGCTTCGAAATACTGCCAAAACAAAGCCCTACGCTCAATTTCAAACTATTTCTATTCAATATCATACCCTGCCGAGCTCTATCGGACCTATCAATAATTTCTCTTCACATCTTTGGTTCTAGCAGAAACTGCTGTTCACTACTGGGATCCCATGGTGTTGAGAATATATTTCCAATTTTCAAAACATTATAACTTTCATCAGTTATCAAAACAAAACTACTCGATAAATCTGTCTGAAATGTTGACACGCAAACGAACTTTCATCAGTTATCAAAACAAAACTACTCGATAAATCTGTCTGAAATGTTGACACCTATTGTTTGAAAGATGGCGTTAAATGATGCCATACACTTTCTGCATAAGTGATGCCACCAGTCGCTGAACATGGGTACTAATCATACAGCCCGCGTACATGGTAAATTTGATACAGAGTAACATTATTTTGCCAAAATTACTATCGATCAACTTTTACGTGAATTAATGCAGCAATTTTCGTTAAATTATTGACAAACTAATGTAGTTTTCAGTCATTTGGAAAGCCCGTGACGGGAATTAGTAGTGCACCCTATGGATGTTCATTTCAAGATCGAATCTAATATATACATATTCTAGAATGTTGTTTGTTGCACATTACAAAAGGCTTACCTAACAAGCATCTTGAGAAACGAATATTATGACAGGCAACATCACGCCACAAAAAGATTTTGTGGCCTGCGAATATTTTGTTTCGTAACAATCTTCTTTCTTCTATTTCTTATGCATGATGTTTTGATGAACATCTGTATATCGGTGAAGGTTGTTTCAAGAAAGCACTTTAAGCATAAAAGTCATCAGAGGTAGCCGCCACAACAGCAACATCGGCCGATTATAGAAGTATCAATAGTTAGTTGATGTTCTGGGAGCTAAAGCTAAAAGATGATTACGGATTTCATTAGGCATTCGGTTTAAGAATTGATTTTTTTTAAATTTTTACCTTGTTGAGCAGGAGCGATGAGAAATAATATTTTTTGTTTATCTTGAAAAGTAAAATATCTCAACACGAAAAATAAAAGTACATAAGTTTTAAATAAACTACTACTCATTTTTATCTATAGATTTATAGTCTTATCAAATAATAAATAAACCTTTTGCTTGTAGATGGTATTGAAATACTCCTAATATCACAGTTCTGTAATAGGAAATTAAATTTATTGAGTACAATTTGCAACAGCTTTGAAATTTTTATGCTTCGCTACTTGGTCTAAGCGCATCTGATCTCGTCGATATGGGAATTACGGAAAATAGACCGATATTACTTATTCTCAATATTGCTAACAAATTAAGAACACTTGAGGAAGGTGTTAGTGAAGCAGGTTTTTCGACAGCTTGAAGTAGCTGAGGTCAGTTGAATTATAGATGTTTTGTAATTGAATTATTATTCACTTAATTCTTAATTTTAATATTCTTCGTTCTGTTCCAGCTTTCTCGTCAAACTCAGGCAGACGCTCACTTTCGATGCAATGTTTTGTTGCGAATATTGGTCCGGGGAGAAATTCCGATGAAAAATGGTTTGAACGCAATAACGAGAATATGAAAAAAAAAAAAATGGAAAAACAAATATTTGAACGTCACAGGTCAGAAGAAGCTCTAACCATTTTTCAAAAACATTGTAACGTACTTGGTAAAGTATATAATCATATATTTATAATCAATTTATGTCGTTCTTTAAGCTATCCTTCTACAGATGAACAAGAGAAGACAGCAAAAGGAATTGTTGCATTATTCCCACAACTGAAGTGCGATAGAGAACGGCCCACTGGTGCACCTGATGAGATAATTGGCGGTTTTTTTTAAATCATTTATTTGTGCTAATTAACATTGCATTGGAGGATGTGATTCAAAGAGCTGGGATAGAGACGAGTGGTACGATCTTCAGGAAGTCTGGCCAACGTTTTGGCTTTGCCAAAGACGTTGATATCGTTACACGTAACTATGAGACAATGGCGGACACGTACAGGGTGTTCAATATGTTCGAATACAACTTTTCATCACTGTTCAGGTGGGCACCATGTGCATTCTGTGTATTGGTATTGGTGTCAGCATTAGGCTAACCGGCGCGCATGCTTTAGCCGGGGGGGGAAGGAGAGGGGGGGGAGGAAAGGAGATGGATAGGGGGGAGCGTGGAGAGGAGTGGATAATGGAAAGGAAGGGGAGAGGAGGGAGAGGGGAGGTGGGTGAGGGGGGAGGAAGGAGGAAGAGGAATGGAGAAATGGGGGGGGGGGAAGGGAGAGGGGAGAGGAGAGGAGAGAAGAAGAAGAGGGAGGGTAAGATGAGTGAGGGAGGGGAGGGAGGGGGAGGGGGGGGAGGGGGGGAGGGGAGAGGAGGGAGGAGGGGGGATGGGGGGAGAGAGGATTGAAAGGGGTGGATGAGAGGGAGAGAGGGATGAAGAGAGAGGGTGATGTGTAGAGGAGGAGAAGGGAGGTAAGGAGCTCCGCTGTGTGGTTGTTTTTGTTTTCCTCTTATTTAATTATTCAAGCTTATACCGCGTGTAAAGACGTGCAGCTCCTTATTTTGCTAAAAAGTTGTGCTTTTTGACGTCGCCTTTTGACAGTCTTTTTTGGACTTTGATGATTTGGCGCTGGCATCAGGCCGTAAGTTTATTTACTTCTTACTTGAAGGGTTGCATACAAATTGATGCAAAATATTCAGCTTTATAGATTACGGCCTTAGAAAATTTAGTACCAAGGATGGTGTTAATTTTAGGTATTTTTCTTCATCTTTATGTTGTTTAAATTTATTTATATATTTATGATTATGTTTGAGCTTGTTTGTCTGTTCTCTGTGCTTAATCATTTTATTACTGAAAAAAAAGTTTATTCATAGGAAAACATGAAGGTGCAATTGCCCATCTTCGAAAATTACCAGAAGTGTCAGAGCAATTCTCCCAGTACCATTGCATCTCACCAGGAGAACCTCTGCGCCAAAAGCGTGGGATTCAAAGATGTCATGAAAGATGTCATCAAAATAGTTAATTTCATCCGATCGCACGCTTGACTATCGAGATTTCAGGCTCTTCTAGTAGACACGGATGCAGAATATGGTGTCGTACCATATTATACTGAGGTACGTTGGCTGAGCAGGGGAAAGGTGCTGCGACGCGTATTTGATCTTCGGAAAGAAATCGTCGATTCATGGAGAGCAAAGGTAAGTCAGTGAAGTTTTTCGATATGCGGAGTGGGTGACAGATCTGGCTTTCTGACTGACATTGCAACCACCTGACGATTTGAATTTAGTCTCAGGGTAAAGGCAAATTGGTGCACAGCTGTTTATCAAATCAGTACTTTGAAAACAAACTCGTGTTGTGGGAGAAACAGATGTAAATTTAATTTCCCATTTCCTACTCGGAAAATGCATGTGACGTTGACTAAAAAATACGTTGACCACTCCAAACAATGAAAAATGATTTTTCTCGTAGATTTGGAGATCCAAAGCGCATCCAAAATTCTAAAACTTTTTCTCCTTCGTTGATGCTGACAACCCAAATATATAGGAGAGAAGCGAGGAGAGAAATTGATCGACATGATTTGTTGAGTTCATAAATTTTTGGAAGAGCGCTTCGGGGAAATTGTTTTTGTGTTTTGGGAATTGGTGTTTTGAAGAAAAGGTGGTGGGGGGGTGGAAAGTTTTTTTTTTTAAAGGGAAAATTTTTTTTGGTGTTTTTTTTTTTTTTTTTGGTGTTTTTTTTTTGGTGTTTAGCCTATAGGCTAACCGACGCGCATGGTGTCGACTTGCTGTCATTTATTGCTTGTTTATCGTGCACGATGAAGGAGTACCGCGACGTCGTAGTAAAGTTGTTTGCAAGAGGTGAGCGATGAGCGACCCAGTGACACATTCCGGCGGTTGAAATTCCACGGGGTTTCATCTATACCACCATCCGTCGGTACCGGGAGACGGGTTCATCCAAGGACCGTGCAAGATCCGGGCGGCCGCGTTCAGCGAGAACGGCAGCAGTCATCTAGGTGTTGAGGGAGGAGGTTCGTCGAAAATGAAACGCTCGATCCGGAAGGCCGCTGTTGACCTGGATGTGTTGATCGAGACTGCCCACATAATCATGACGAAGGACCTGCGATACAAGCCGTACAAGAAACGTAAGGTTCACGGGGTAACGGAGGCTACAACGAAGAAGAGGCTGGACAGAGCCAAACTGATACTTTCGCGGCACGCAGGTTAGGAGTTCATGTTTTCTGATGAGAAACTCTTTATCTTGCAACAGCCGCACCATGTCCAAAATGATCGGCTGTGGGCGCCGACGTTGGCTAGCAGCCCCCCGCCTCACATTAAAATCCCGTGGTTCCAGAGCGCCACATCGGTGATGGTTTTGGGGGCCGTATCTAGGCGTGGGATGAAATCACGAATCGACCCCACATTTTGATAGATGGTCGACTCTACTCAAACATTGCTGACGTCAGAACCTATAACAGCCTTCATAGATTCAGACCACTATCTAGTGACGGTTAATATGCTTCCAGGCTACGTACCGCAGGCTATGCGCAATCGCTCAAGACTGCGGAGCCGGAAGAGGGGGCAAGCTCGACAAAGCCATAGGTGTTGAAACCGAAGACATGTTTTGTTAGAGTAGAACGCAGCGCGGGAACTTATGCTGTGTCAAGATACCCGTCAGAGTATGGAACGGTACAAGCAGAAGTAAAGTCACGCATCCCGCAGAGCATTCGTGCCGCGAGATGAAATGTGTTGGGATAAGGATGAATAAGGATCGGAGTATTCTTACGGACGATTATGAGGTGACCGAAAGGTGGAGGCAGTACTTCGATGAACATCTGAAGGGAGGACAGAATGAGGACCAAGGCAGTGACGAAAATTAAATAATATCGATTATACCAAAACTATACAATCAGGTGGAGTTAACCTTGTAGCATATTAAGTTATAATTTAGGCTTGCACTGTGTTGGCTGGATTCTGGCATAATTTGGTGCAGTAGGCGTTCGCTGGCTACAATTTCAATTCGACAAGCGTAAGGAATACTCTTGTTGGGGTCAAGGTTCGCAAAATTTCAGCTGAATTTCTTCACGGGAAAATTAGAGACAAGCTTCCAAACATTACCATTTTTTTTTATGAAAATCAAGCTTTGGTCTTATTGTATTGTCCGTCACTGTGTGAACACAGACATACATACTAACTCTCAAAGCCTGTCCACGTTAAATTTCGTACATTTTTCTTTCAGTGTAGATTTTGAATTATTTCACGGATCGCTGAAACGTTTCACTCATATGATAGCTGAAACTCTTAACTTTATGTCGTGGTACAACATGTTTACATTCTTGTTGAATTCAGTAAAATGGCGTCGAATCAAGTGGAAGTGCGCAAACGAATTTTGTACGAACGGCAGTAAAATCCAAATTTATCGGTAGGCGATCTTGCCAAGAATTTAAAACTACCGAAAAGTACCGTGTTTTGTGTTCGCAAATCATTTGACCAGTGCTTGACTGTGGATCGGCAGATTGGAAGTGGAACAAACCTAAAAGTATACTCCCGACAAATGGACAAGAAGGTGGTAGCCATTAATGAGAAAAATCCCAATCTTTCTGTGCGAAAAGTGGCTCGAAAAGTTGGGAAGTCAAACTCATACGTAGAAAAAGTGAAGCAGAGGCAAGGACTGAAAGCGTACAAAATGAAAAAGGTGCCCAACCGTGATGACAAGCAAAATTTCACTGCAAAAAGTCGTGCCAAGGAGCCATTTGTTTGCAAACATTTTCTTGTATCATAATGGACGACGAAACATACGTAATCGACGATTTTAAACGCAATGCAAAGGAACGCCGTTGCCGATCATTTCTGGACAAAGAATGTGTCCAAATTCCCGCAGAAGTATTTGATTTGACAGACCATATGTAGTTGTGGTTGAAAATCTAAAAGTTTCGTCTCTACCGGCACTATCAATAAGGATGTGTACGAGAAAGAATGTCTGCAAAAGCCGTTGCTACCGTTTATCAGAAGCCACGACTCTCCAGGTCTGTTTTGGCCTGATTTAGCCTCTTGTCACTATGCGAAATCCGTCCTGGAATGGTATAAGGTACAAGAGGTCAAATAAGTGTCAAAAACAGCCAATCCACCATACTGTCCAGAACTTCGCCCAATAGAGAAGTACTGGGCTCAAGTTAAGCGGAAACTCTTCAAAACAAGAAAGCAAATGTGTTGTTTTTTGCTGCTTCGGTGTCCGAAATTTAACGTGGATAGGCTTTAGTCGCATATGTAAATTCTCAGAATAGAAACAATCAGATTCATACTTTTTCAGTTTCTTTCAAACTACACTTTGGGTGGCTTAAGGGGATAAGGGGCAATAATCACAACGGCTATTTTGAGAATGCAAATCTTAAAGGGTGTCCACGATGAAATTGCCACACACAAAATTGATTCGCAAAATTCGAGTTTTCATCCGATTGCCATAAAATTTTCAGGGATTGAGAAATAACTATTAAACTTCATTTTACCATTTTACTTTTTTTTATTTACAGTCCATACGCAAATGCCCGCACCTTGGCCTTAACCCCGGCCATAGGATTCTGCACAACCTGTGAATCAACCGTTTTTTGCATGTAAACCCATACTTTCTTCAGTTCCTCGACTGTCTTCACTACCTTAGGTCGTTTAAGAAGGTGCTGCTTCATAATCGCCCAGTACTTCTCGATGGGGCGGAGCTGTGGCGGAGTGTTGGGAGGGTTGAACATTTTCGGCACGAAATTGACCTTATTGTCCGCATACCACTTCAGCACGTCCTTGGAGTAGTGGCATGAGGCCCAATCCGGCCAGAAGATTGTTGGGACGTTGTGGGCCTTCAGGAGAGGAAGCAGCCGCTTCTGGAGGCACTCTTTTATGTACACCTGTCCGTTCATCGTGTCCTGGGTCACGAAAGGTGCACTCCGCTTCCCGCACGTGCAGATGGCTTGCCAAACCAGGAATTTCTTCGCAAATTTGGACATCTTCTGAGTGCGGACATGCTCCGGAACGCTGAACTTATCCTTGGCCGTGAAAAACAGGTTGCCGGGGATCTGTTTGAAGTCGGCCTTCACATATGTTTCGTCGTCCATGATGCAGCATTCAACTTTCGTCAGCATGTTGAGGTACAACTTCCTGGCACGGGTTTTGGCGGACTTGTTCTGCTTCTCGTCGCGATTAGGGGCCTTTTGTACCTTGAACGTTCGAAGCCCAGCCTTAGTTTTGGCCTTCTGGACAAAACTTCGGCTTAGGTGCAGCTTCTTAGCCACATACCGAACGGAGGCGTTCGGATTTCGGTTGAAGGCCCCAACTACGCGGTTGTGATTTTTGGTGTTGTACGGAATACTTTTTCCTTCACTTCTGGGCTTCCGATCGGTGGTCAACCGTTCTTCGAACCGCTTAATCACTCGCGACACCGTGGAATTCGCGATTCCCAACGTTTTAGCGATGGAACGATGCGAGAGATCCTTGTTCTCGCGATGAATGCGCAAGATTTTATCACGCACGAGCTGTTCTTTCGACTCCATTTCCGCGAGTTTTGATCACAGGACTTCAAAACTTGCAGGATGTAAATAATGCACTATGAACTAAATCCACCCAAATTTTCATTAAATTCTACCCAACGGTTAAAAAGTTAGAGCAATTTCATAGTGTGGCAATTTCATCGTGGACACCCTTTAGTTTCTGCACGTGTTGAAAATTACATCAATATCAGGGCTGAAAATATCAGCTACCACTCCGATATAGTTGCAACGCCTTCAAATCGAGATGGAATAATCAGAAAGAGACAAGAGACCAAAATTATAAACAAAAACGAGTAGTCCCATGTAAACTAAGTGGTTAGGACCCTGACATAACCCATCTCTATTTTTTTGTCGATAATAATCCGACTATTTCGGCATTGTAAATCATTATATTTGAACTAATAAATTTTATTTTATTGCTACGTCACGTCCTTAAAATATAAACTGCTTTCGTACAAGATTTTGGAGAACACAGTTTCTAATTGGGTAGATGCTCTTCCAAAACGATGTGATCTAGAAAACTTGAGACCATCCGGAGTATTACGCCAATAATTTGTTCAGTATCTAATGAATATTACAAATCCTTGTCTTTTAATCCGCCAATTATGTATTCTTGAAAGACGAATAGTGATACTACTAACGACTGAGGTTAAGCCGAGTTTATTCAATGCATTGTCATAACTGCGAGAATGTTAACATTGATTTAAAGGATCACCAACTGCAAGAAAGCACTTGGGAACAGCTATGCGTCACCAGTGGAATAAACGAGCTAAAAAGCTATTCGTTCTGTTGCAAAATATCTTTGAACCATGCAAAAGGAAGCTGCATTTTGTGCTTCGTTTCTTGTTGATCCCTCGCCCTCCCCCATTCTTCGTCATCTTTATTGCCTGTGGATACATACCGGGATGCCGGTGGGAGGTCTAAAGCTGTATTTATCTTCCCTGAACAGGAAAAAGGGAAGAAGCGGTGAGAGCACCTACAGAAGGTAATGCCAACCCCATTTCGGCAGTGAAAAAAATCTCATGTAGGTAGGTACGCAACTTTTCATCATACACACCGGAGGATGTGTGCTTGGTTATTCTTCGCTATAGAAGAAGGCGAAAGCTCAAGCTCTCTTCCATTCCGTAATACCGGTTTCTCTACGATCCTCTTTTTCCTATAACGTATCTATAGCCTCACGTCTATGCATGCTCTCACATCAGGAAAGTACCCACGACGAAGACGATGATGATGATGGTGGTATAGGATTTTCCTCTCTATTCATAGCTGAAAATCTTATTCCCCCCCACCCGGAAAAAAAGAGGAAAGAAAGTAGAATCTCATTATTGTTGCATTGTGAGGGATAGTTTCTTTTATAGTTGCTTTTCAGTGAGTGGGTATTCCTTTCCTCAACATCCTATTGGCGTTGCTTGGGCTACTGTAGTTTAGAGTTGTATTACTTATTGAAAATCAAAATAGTTGTTTACGGTCTGATATTATTTAAAAAAAAAAATAGAAACGTGCTGTAAACTCTTTTAAAATCAGCAAAAGAAGCAACAATGCTCAAGTCTCTTACATTGACATTATTTTTACAACCAATTGAAACATTCTTCTTCTTTTATGCTTAATATGCTTATGCCATAAGGTTTTTGCTAGCTCTCATCTTAGTGTTCTAAATACGCTTCCACAGTTATTAATTGAGAGCTTGCGATGCACACACCAATGTATGAATTTGTATATTCAAAGGCAAGCTCAATGATACTCTATGAATTGAACTCACCGCCTCCGACTTGGTAATACTACGCCTTTATCGGCTAGGCTATTTGCCTCAGCTAGCCAAACCGGTAAAGGCAGTTACTAACCATGTCCCAATTAGTGTGTACACTAATCTACAACATACTACTTACTGGGAGAAGGTTGCCAACAAATGTCTCCTCATTTAATGCATAGTGAATCATTATTAATATATTCTAGTTGTTATTGGGAACCTCGTGGAAAACTAGCTTGCGTATTAAGGCTCATACATTGCTGGCTGCAAGTTTTGTAGGATCTATTGAGGCGTCAATGGTAGTATTGCGTATTCGATGATTGAGGATAAAGAGTTACGTCTGTTTGTCTGTGGTATTACAGTCTCATACAACATATTTGTGGAATAGTCATACCCCAACGGCCATGTGGGACGAGAGTAGAGGTTATTTGAAACAGTCAAATTCGTCTGGTTAAACTTTAAACCGCTGGAGAATTTAAAGACACGTTTATCAGTGGACGTAACAAGTGAGTAAAGGTGCTTTTTTGGAGGTTGAAAAGTCCGGACACAAGGCATAAATACTAGAGCTGCACCGAATATTTGGCCGGCCGAATATTCAGCCCGAATATCACTAAAATTTCAAATCAGCCGAATATTCGGTGATCGAATAGTAACAGCACTACAGAATATTTTTATTCAAGTCCATTTTTTTCATTTATTTTGTTATTGAAAAACGACAAAGACGTTATGTATATTATTCAATTATACTAATCCTTCACAAACAAAAAAAATAAAGTTCCTGCTCGAGCACGTTAGCATCTCTGCATTTTCTAGAAGAAGACTGTTGCGATGTAGTTTGTTCAGCAAACCTTCAATTGAAAGTAAGCGTTCACTTACTATGGTGCTGGCATGCGCTGATAAAAACTGCTTGACTAGCTGGAAAAGTGCAGGAAATCTGGATTTTTCTGCGTTTTACCAGGTGTAAGGGTTAGCAGTCTGTTCGATAACTTTCTCCAACATATACTGCTCTAGTTCGTTCCTTATGTGGCGTGAGTTTGGCTTAGCATCCACCGGTTGTTTGGCTCCGATTTCGGCAATCAGATGAAGTTCCTGGAAGCATAAGGACTGTGGTGGGGTCCGGTTGGTGTTTTTTTTTTTTTTTTTGGATTTTTTTGTTCTTTTTTCCGGGGGGAAGGTAAGTGTGAATCGGGGAGCGGGGTGTGTGTTGTGTGTGTCGTTTTTCTCTTTTTGGGAGTGTTGTGTGGGGTGTGGTGTTTTGGGTGTGTGGTTTTTTTTTTTTTTGTTTGTTTTGCTTGTGTTTATGGAGGGGTGAAGGAGGGGGGAGGCGGCGTGGGGAATTACCTCAGCAGCGTTGCTGTGGTGTTTTTATATGTTGTATTAGTTGATTGAGTGGCACGAACTAATCGAGGACAGGACTACTCACTACCACTCCTCCTTCGTCGTTTTTTTATTTGTGGTGGTTGCTACCTTTTCGGTGACGGTTAGTTGGTGTCATCGTCTGTTCTGTAAAGACTGTATTCGATGACATTTGGACACACGCAATTGTTCGTAACTTTTTAGCGTGTGGGCGAAAAAATTATTGAAATTTTAACTGAATGTATTTCATTGTGTTGTGTCAATTGTGTAATGAGTTTCGTGAAAATCGATCGAGTGATTTCAGTGATGGCTTCGAATGAAGAAATAGTGCGCCAACAAATTTTGGGCACTGACTTCGAAAACCCAAGCGCTTCTCATCGATGGATCGGAAAACAGCTCGGAATCGCACATTCAACCGTATCTCATGTGATCAAAACGTTCAAGGACCGTAAGACAACCAAGCGGAAAAATGGTAGTGGCAAAAAACGTGGCACATCAAATCCGGAGAAGGCCAGGATGGTATTGAACCAATTTAAGCGTTATCCCAACATTTCGATCAGGGATGTTGCGAAAAAGCCGAAAGTTTCAGTTTGTTTTGTGCTGAAAACAATGAATCGTTCTGGATTACATGTGTACAAGGTCCAGAAGGCACCAAACCGGAGCGATAAACAGAACTCGGTGGCCGAAACTCGTGCAAGAAAACTGTACAGGGAGTGGCTCACAAAACCGTTCTGCATTGTGATGGACGATGAGACCTACATTAAAGCCGACACCAAACAAATGCCAGTACAGGAACACTACGTCGCCACCTCTTAGTTGGCCGTTCCGAAGAGTGTACGGAAGAAGAAACTGTCGAAATTCGCCAAAAAATTCCTTGTCTGGCAAGCGATCTGCGGATGTGGCAAAATGAGTCAGCCCTTCATCACCTCTGGGACCGTCAACGGACAAATCTGCAAGGACGAATGCCTCCAAAAACGACTTCTGCTCTTCTTGAGATCTCACGATGGCCCGACACTGTTTTGGCCGGATTTGGCATCTTGCCACTATGCCCGGCCCGTCTTAGACTGGTACAAAGATAATAATGTAGTTTTTGTACCAAAAGACGTCAACCCTACAAACACTCCGGAACTTCGCCCAATTGAAAAATTTTGGGCAATCATCAAGGCAAAGCTCGTTAAAACTCCAAAACTGATAGAAAATGAACTTGAACTGAAGAAAGTGTGGCTAAAAGTAATTAAGCAAGTCGGTCCTATCATTGCCCAACATTTAATGAAAGGGGTCAAGGCAAAGGTGCGGGCATTTGGGTTGCGAGAAGAGGTTCCATAAACCAATGATGTCAAAACTTAACCATTTAGTAGTACTTTATTTCCAGAAAGTTTGAAAAGAATCGGGCTTAAGGAAAATTTTTGGTGACCTATTTTGTGTGTTCAAATTTCATCGAATACAGTCTTTAATACGTAGAATTTCACTTGGACGGTAAATCTTGAAGATGTTTAGGTTTTGGTAATCTTTTTTTGGTTTGTTTTTTAGGTAGTTGGTGGCAGGTGGGGGATGAGGAAAAAAGGGAGATGGTATAATTTGTAAATATTTTCTTGAGTGAGGGAAAATAAAACTAGAAAGTAGAATAAAAGAAAATTGGGATGCGGTGTAAATTTGTTGTGGAGGTAGCGAGAAGGGGATGGTGGAAGGGTAAAGAAGTGGATAAGGGGGGGGGGGGAGGGGTGGGGAGTGTGGAGGGTAAATAAATGTAGGGGGGGGTGGAGAAAAAAAAAAAGTTGTGGGGGGGTTGTTTGTCTTTTTTTTTTTTTTTGGTTGGAAGGGGGGGGGAAGTGTGGAGGGGGTATGAATAGTGATGAAATGGCAAAGGGTAAATGCACCCTTCTTTTTGGGGAAATGCTCCTTAAACTTTGGAAAAATGCTCCTTAGATGCGTTTGCCCGGTATAATGCAATCGGAGGTATCAACCTTCTGGTTAGCGCTTGTCGGGTGTTTTGAAGGGTCTTCAGTTTCTTCAAGATTGTATAGCTTTGACGGGTTTTAAGTTTCTGAATTTAAGAGTCGTCAAAACTAAATTAAGACCCGTCAAAATGAAATTAAGATTCGTCGAAATGAAATTAAGACTCGTCAAAATGAAATTTAAACCCCTCAAAACTACCTCGAAGATTGCGGAGCGAAGCTCCGCTATACAACCTTAAAGGAACTTAAGACCCGTCAAAACAACCGGCAAGCGCTAACCAGAAGGTAAATACCTCCGATTGCATTATACCGGGCAAACGCATCTAAGGAGCATTTTTCCAAAGTTTAAGGAGCATTTCCCTAAAAAGAAGGGTGCATTTACCCTGCTGCCATTATGTATCGTATCGAGCTAAACTGATATTTCGGTTGTAGTTTTGCTATTAATCGACAAAAACCTTCGTTCTCCAAGGGCTGCAGATCCAAAGCAATAATTTTTGTATTGGTTGTTGTTTTTTTCTTTGTTTTATGTCTTTTGTATTTTTTTTTTTGCATTTTTTTTTTTTTTTTTTTTTTGTTGTTTGGGTTTGGGTGGTTGGGTTTGTTTGGTTTTTGGTTCCTGGTGTCGGGGGGGGGGTGGGTATAGTTGTTGTTGTATGTTGTTTTAGTATCATCGTCGGATTTGTCGCATTCTTGCCAATCTAACTACGTGAGGTTGTGGCATTTCATTCTACACATTTTGCAGTTTCCCTCGTCGATTTCTAAAAAAATAGCAGATCGTTTGTCACTTATTTTGCGTGATTCAAAAACGGTTTAAAGTTCGACAACTACGCAAAGCACAACGAAAGAGAAAGCTGACCAATTTTTCGCTCTGAGATAGGCGCATTAATTTGACGGTTCTATCTGCATTGAATTAGAATCCACCATTCGAATGAAAACTTGAGGCGTATAAATGTTTTTAATTAAATCTTACCGTAAGTCAGCCCAAAAACAATTCCAATTTTTAAAGAAATTTTCAAGGATTTGTTCGCATATTCGGCCGAATATTCGATCCACGGAATAGTAAAAATAGTAAAGGGTGATACGGTCAAAATTTGGTCAAGGGAAAACGCGTGTAAATCGGTGGAATCGTTTATTTAAAAAATCAAATTAAATTTCTTTTTCAAGTTCAATTAGTATAAAATTCAGGAAAAATATTCAGTTAGGCTTCCGCTTTTCCAAATCCGAATTGCCGGGCCTTACGCTTGACCCCTGCCATCAGATTTTGTACAGCCACCTTGTCCACCTTCTTCGCCGCAGAAAGCCAGTTTGCCTTGAACTGCTGCTCGTCCTTAGCAGTTTTTTTGGTCTTCTTTAGGTTCCGCTTGACAATAGCCCAGTATTTCTCAATTGGGCGGAGCTCTGGCGTATTGGGAGGGTTCTTGTCCTTGGGAACCACCTGCACGTTGTTGGCGGCGTACCACTCCATGGCCTTTTTACCGTAATGGCAAGATGCCAAATCCGGCCAAAACAGTACGGAACAACCGTGTTTCTTCAGGAAAGGCAGCAGACGTTTATTCAAACACTCTTTCACGTAAATTTCTTGCTTGACAGTCCCGGAAGCTATGAAAATGCTGCTTTTCAAGCCACAGGTACAGATGGCTTGCCAAACCAGATATTTCTTTGCAAACTTTGACAGTTTCGTGTGCTTGAAAATATCTGCTACCTTTCCCCTTCCTTTTGCCGTATAAAACTCCTGTCCCGGAAGCTGCTTGTAGTCGGCTTTGACGTAGGTTTCGTCGTCCATTACCACGCAGTCAAACTTCGTCAGCATCGTCGTGTACAGCCTCCGGGATCGCGCTTTGGCCGTCGTATTTTGTTTATCATCGCGATTTGGAGTCACTACCTTCTTGTAAGTCGATAGTCCGGCTCGTTTTTTGGCTCGATGCACGGTTGTAGACGATACACCCAGCTTATTTGCGACATCTCGGAGAGATAGGTTAGGGTTTCGCTTGAAACTACCGGCAACTCTCTTTGTCGTCTCAGCGGCTTCCGGTTTTCGATTTCCCCCCGATCCAGACTTCCTGGCTGTCGACAAACGTTCCCCAAACACTTTAATTACATTTGTAACGGTTGATTTGGCAACTTTTAGCGATTTTGCCAACTTTGCGTGCGAGTAGCTCGGATTTTCGCGATGCGCGAGCAAAATTTTGATACGCTGCTTTTCTTGCTTGGACGGCATTTTGACAACTGAAGAGTGAATTCCAAAATCAAAATAGGAGCAACATTCTACACACACACACCTTCAAAATGAGGGGTGTTCAGGTTTTTTAAATGCAAAATTGAAAGAAATACGTCAAGTTGATATTGACCAAATTTTGACCGTATCGCCCTTTAATACCGTCACGTTGATATCATTCTGTTTATACCATTTCATGGCATTGATTCGTCGAACTGTACGGCGCAGAGAACCTTTTTGCCAAATCACGCAAGGGGAGCCCAGGATTGTTCCGGACTGCCATACGGGCTTTTAGACGTAGTTTCTGGTCGTATGCTCGACTTCTACGGTTGTTTTGTTTTGTGCGATCCAGCGATAGTGTTTTCCGGTAACGTTTAAGCATGGTATTTACAGTAGATTTTGGGCCCTTAAAATACTTTGCGATCATTCCTCCTGACCACGTCGGATATTCAACGTGAATGTGCAAAAAATGTCTCTTGCGTTCCATCTTTGATAACTATTGAACGTGACTGATTGACTTGTAACTCTCACCACTAAATATTTAAACATTCCACAGCACTGCCCTTTCTTTGGCTTTTCGGTTGGGGGGGTAAAGGGGGGCGCCAAAAAAAAAAAAAAAAAACAAACAATAACTAGTGCAATCCTTCTCTCCGCCTCTGTTTTTTTCTTCACTCATATTTATGATTTTTGTGCTAACGTAAGAACAGCATTACACTCAACGGAAACGCGACGCGAGTACGGACACAACACTTTTAGTTCTTACAAACGAAAAAGGACTTTAAAATTTACCTTTTTATCCGACCGGTTTCGAGCATGATGCAGCTCATCGACGGGGAGATGTCCAACTGATGACACAAAAATAAAATTGCTTCGTACTTGGCACAGTACACGTCGAAGAGGTAGGGAGGGGGGGGGGGGGGGGTTTGGAACTATTTGATTTGCCGTTTCGTCAAGTGGAAAAGTGACGAAGCGATAGGAGCTTCGTCCTCGTTCATCAGCGGCTGCTCAGCGGTGGCGATGTACATGGATTCCCAGGCATTCAGGTGGGAAACCTTTCTCACGCACTTTTTGAGTTTCGCATGATCCCAATCTATTGTATGATCGGATCCGGTAGAGTGTGCTGCTACGCTTGACTCATTGGGCCTTTCATTATCAACGGCGTTTCTATGTTCCCTCAAGCGGACTTTAAATTTTCGGCGGGTTTGACCAATGTACACCGCCGGGCAATTTTTACACGGGATTTCATAAATACCCGACATTTCGTCCTTCGGAACCTTATCTTTGAGGGCACATAGAATGTCTTTCAGCGTGTTGTTGCTTTTGTAGACCGCCTGAAAACCATGATCCTTCACAATGTTCTGAATGGCGTTAGTAACCTTAGGGTAGAACGGTAAACTAATCCTTTGGTGTTCTGATTTTTCTGGCTGAAGTGTAGTCGCGTCTTGTCGATGTTTTTTGCGTTCGTGTTTTCGGATGATTTTGTTGACAAATTCTCTATCATACCCATTCAGTTCAGCGGCCTCGTGGATTTTCGCCCTTTCAGCTTCGAACTCTTCCTTCTCCATTGGTATGCTAAAGAGCCGGTGTGCCATTGAGTGAAAAGCGGCTTGTTTTTGGGAACCGTAATGGTTCGAGTCGGAAGTGATGTAGCGGTCGGTGGATGTCGGTTTTCGGTAAATGCCAAACTTCAGGGTATCGTCGTTTTTTCTGGTAATTGACAAATCGAGAAATGGAAGTTTTCCATCAGTCTCTCGCTCGACCGTGAACTTAATCGACCTATGTCGGGAATTCAGCAGATCAATTATTTGCGGCAGGTAGCGCTCCTTCACTATCGCAAAAATGTCGTCGACGTAACGCCACCAGACCCGGGGGAAGAGTTTTTCTTTTTCCAGTTCTACTTCCAAATCACTCATGAAAACATCAGCCAAGAGTGGTGACAACTTGCTGCCCATGCTGAGTCCGAACGTTTGCTTGTAGCACTTACCTCGGAACATGAAGTAGTTTTGGTTCATGCATACTTCAGCTACGGCAAGATATGCCTCGATGCAGTGTGGTGGGGCTCGACTTCTTTCCAAATGCTTACGCAGACTGCAGAGCGCATCACCCACAGGCACGTTTGGAAACAGCGCAGTGACGTCGAAAGACACGAGAATTTCACCCCGCCAGATTACCCATCAAAGTCTGCCCTCCGTCGCGATGTTGAGAGGTGTATTTTGGGTATAGCGGAAAAGCAGGACAACCCTAGTGATCTGAATCTAGAAATTGTGAATGCGATCCGACAACTGAAAGCGCGTGACGTCGTCTATTCCCGTGCAGATAAGGGAAACGCTGTAGTGGTAATGAATCGGCAGGACTATGATTCTAGAGTACGAGACATGATCAACTCCGGTCCGTACGAGGAGATCAAGTATAAGAACGGAAAGCCGAAAGACCCTCTTAATGCAATGATCGAGGAAGCAAACCGCACACGGCAGAAAATTGCACGTTTGATGGGGGAAAACAGACTCGAGAGGAAATTTCACGTTCCGAACTCAAAGGTGGCGTCACTTTACTGCTTGCCGAAAATCCACAAAAACCCGTTGGCAATGCGACCCATTTCATCCAATATTTGCACTCCAACTGAGAAAATGGCTGCCTGGTTGGTGGATGAAATGAAGAAGTACCCAGTGAAACACGGAAAAAGTGTTAAAAATTCCGTAGAGTTGGTGCACAAGCTAAAAGGTACCGAAATGCGGCGGGGTGAAATTCTCGTGTCTTTCGACGTCACTGCGCTGTTTCCAAACGTGCCTGTGGGTGATGCGCTCTGCAGTCTGCGTAAGCATTTGGAAAGAAGTCGAGCCTCACCACACTGCATCGAGGCATATCTTGCCGTAGCTGAAGTATGCATGAACCAAAACTACTTCATGTTCCGAGGTAAGTGCTACAAGCAAACGTTCGGACTCAGCATGGGCAGCAAGTTGTCACCACTCTTGGCTGATGTTTTCATGAGTGATTTGGAAGTAGAACTGGAAAAAGAAAAACTCTTCCCCCGGGTCTGGTGGCGTTACGTCGACGACATTTTTGCGATAGTGAAGGAGCGCTACCTGCCGCAAATAATTGATCTGCTGAATTCCCGACATAGGTCGATTAAGTTCACGGTCGAGCGAGAGACTGATGGAAAACTTCCATTTCTCGATTTGTCAATTACCAGAAAAAACGACGATACCCTGAAGTTTGGCATTTACCGAAAACCGACATCCACCGACCGCTACATCACTTCCGACTCGAACCATTACGGTTCCCAAAAACAAGCCGCTTTTCACTCAATGGCACACCGGCTCTTTAGCATACCAATGGAGAAGGAAGAGTTCGAAGCTGAAAGGGCGAAAATCCACGAGGCCGCTGAACTGAATGGGTATGATAGAGAATTTGTCAACAAAATCATCCGAAAACACGAACGCAAAAAACATCGACAAGACGCGACTACACTTCAGCCAGAAAAATCAGAACACCAAAGGATTAGTTTACCGTTCTACCCTAAGGTTACTAACGCCATTCAGAACATTGTGAAGGATCATGGTTTTCAGGCGGTCTACAAAAGCAACAACACGCTGAAAGACATTCTATGTGCCCTCAAAGATAAGGTTCCGAAGGACGAAATGTCGGGTATTTATGAAATCCCGTGTAAAAATTGCCCGGCGGTGTACATTGGTCAAACCCGCCGAAAATTTAAAGTCCGCTTGAGGGAACATAGAAACGCCGTTGATAATGAAAGGCCCAATGAGTCAAGCGTAGCAGCACACTCTACCGGATCCGATCATACAATAGATTGGGATCATGCGAAACTCAAAAAGTGCGTGAGAAAGGTTTCCCACCTGAATGCCTGGGAATCCATGTACATCGCCACCGCTGAGCAGCCGCTGATGAACGAGGACGAAGCTCCTATCGCTTCGTCACTTTTCCACTTGACGAAACGGCAAATCAAATAGTTCCAAACCCCCCCCCCCCCCCCCCCCTTTCCTACCTCTTCGACGTGTACTGTGCCAAGTACGAAGCAATTTTATTTTTGTGTCATCAGTTGGACATCTCCCCGTCGATGAGCTGCATCATGCTCGAAACCGGTCGGATAAAAAGGTAAATTTTAAAGTCCTTTTTCGTTTGTAAGAACTAAAAGTGTTGTGTCCGTACTCGCGTCGCGTTTCCGTTGAGTGTTTTGATTTTTTGTTTAGAAAATGTATGTTATGTAGATTTTATAATTTGGGGATGTTAGTTGATTAAAATTTTATACGGAAGTGGGGGGGGGTGTTTTTGGGGGTTTTTTTGGAGTGTGTGGGTTGTATATAGTGGGAGGAAATTCTTGTGGGTTTGTGTGTCTGTTTTTTTGGGTATGATTTTATAAATGTTTTTTTTTTAAATTAAAATTTTAATTTTAAAAAAAATATTTTGATTTTAAAAGTGATGATTTATCGTATATAGTTGTTGCAATCACATCCTCCCAAGCAGCGCACAACGGTCAAAAGTGGTTGTAGCAACTTGATGGTGACTTAATTAAATCACAAAGCAGTCAATTCAACTTGTTTGCCGCAAGTGTGGTGCCAGGGCCGTTTTTCAGTGTCTTATAATCTACTAGCGTCTGTTGTAAATGTTGTAATCTTTAAGCATGGTTGTGTTTATGATATTTATTCACAAATTGAAACTCACTATCCATTAATCGAACTCTGTCAGCTGAAACCAGTAATTTTTTGTTCATAAAGTAAAACCGTGTTACAACTGCAAGGCTTCATAATCACACATATCACCATACACCGCCTGGAAACGAGGATAAGAGGTCACCTATTTCAATACAACTTGATGAACAAACTGCTTGAGTTAAAAATATTACTGATCTATAGATATCAGTACTAGGAGAACTAACGTTTAAAAGAAATTTCAGTACAGACTGTACTCGAAAAAAATGAGACACACAAAACGGTCGCCAAAAACTCATTTTTAGTCGGAATTTCTTCAAACTCTCAGGGAATGGCTGTGGGCAATAATGGGGCTGACTTTTTTGAGACTTGTACCCACTGTTTTTTCAAAGCGAGCTCGTTCTCGAGCATTTATGTATGTATGTTTGTTTGTATGTATATATGTAAAAGATACCACTCATTGTTGCAAGGCATTAAACAGTGGTTCGTGCTCCATGAATGACTTGATTAAGTTCGACATCTGCCTGAATTCAATTTAACACTGTATGAAGGTTCAAAAATGGATGGGCGAACTCATAAGCAGAGACTCTTACGCATAAACCGCGGAGTTAGGAGAATCTCCTTCCAGTGACAAAAGCCTAGAACAAGCCATCACACATGGGGACTTCCCAATAAGTGGGGAGAATAGCCCGCCTTCAATTCACAAAATGTTAAAGATTTAGAGTTGGCAATTTCACTCTCCCCGTCCAAATCGCTTCAATCTGGTGCTCTTATGGTCCCATCCCTTCCCATTGCATTCAATAAAGTAATTTTTATGTATTAAAGATTGGACTCGGAAAAACTGCGACACTTTGTTTTGGGTGTAACTTTTTATCGCGTGGGTAAAAATCAATGAAATTTCGAGTAATGCTAGTTTAGAGTGTTATGTTTATGTGTGCAAAATTGCGATCGCAATCTGTCAAGTAGTTTTCAAGATGCCTTTGGAACAAGACGATCTACGCCAGCAAATCTTGGGCGCGGTGATCGATAATCCTGGTCAGTCGCACAGATGGATCGGAAAAAGGCTTGGAATCCATCATTCCACCGTGTCCCGCGCTGTGAAGATGTTTCAGGAGACGAAGACCATCGAGCGGCGCGCTGGAAGCGGCCGAAAACTGAAAACGGAATACCCAGAGAAGGCGCGGAAGATAAGGCAGTACTTGAAGAATAACCCGAACCTTTCCACCCGAGACGTGGCCAAAAAGGTCAATTCGTCGAAGTGGTTCGTCCAGCAGACCATGAAGCGGGCTGGGCTACGTGTTTTTAAGGTCAGGCAGGCGTCAAACTGGACTGACAAGCAAAACACGGTGGCCAAATTGCGTGCGCGGAAGCTGTACCGTGAGTGGCTGGTCAAGCCAGGCTGTCTCGTCATGGACGACGAGACATATATCAAGTTCCGGAAGAGAAAGATGGACAAATTCGCGAAGAAGTACCTGTTGTGGCAGGCGATCTGCGAGTGCGGAAGTACAGCAAGCCGTTTGTTACAACCGGCACCATAAACGGGCAGATTTATCGAGAGGAATGCTTGAAGCGCTTCCTGCCCTTCCTCCGCTCTCACCGTGGTCCCACGCTGTTCTGGCCTGATGTCGCTTCGTGCCATTACGCCAAGCCTGTAATGGATTGATACGAAGCGAAGGGCGTTAATGTGGTCCCGAAGGAGGCGAACCCGCGAAATACACCAGAACTTCGTCCGATCGAAAAGTTTTGGGCGATAATGAAGAAGAAGTTGAAGAAAAGCGGAAAAACATTCAAAACCGATGAAGCTTTGAAGAAAAACTGGGAGAAATTGTGTAAGGAAGATGGACAAAGCCTCGCCCAAGATCTCATGAGCAGTGTTAAGAGAAATGCACGAGCATTCAGCTTGGGGGAGGAAATTCAATGAATAAAATATGCCAATATATAGTTATTTAATCCCTGAAAATTTGAGAAGTATCCGATTTAAAATGAATTTTTGGTGATCATTTTTGTGTGTCTAATTTTTCCGAGTCCAGTCTTTAATATAAAGTATTTTATTCAATTTTTGTATCTTACCTTCACAGGTCCACCTACTTACCTGTCGACTTTATGTTTTTGGTGTTTTATTCATTAGTATATGCAAAATACAATGCGAGCAATTAAAGTCTTCCACGGGCAACGCATGATTTGCGGAGATGGCCTTTCCCATTTTTCGAAAGTCGCTGATATCCCATGACATCTAATTTCTAATTAATTTATTCATTTTGTTCTTCCAATTCTTGCTCCCCTAGAACCATTTTTGTCCAGACCCTCATGATTATAAAATTATCCATCGTTGTTGCACCGGATTCAACATAACGTTCTTCACTTGTTCCCCGTTGTGTTAAAAAAATGTATCAATAATATCTGAAATTTGTTCTGCATTCTAATTCTAATTCTAATTTCCCATACTTCCCCTTAATGTAAAGCATTCTGTCTAACTAACTTTTTCATTGGTTTCGTTATCAATTGATGTGCAAGGTAGTAATACATTATTATTTGAATTTTCTCTTCTCATGGCAATTTGGAGCAATTTGTTGCGTAAATATTTATACTTACTAAATTTATTTGAACCATTATCTGATTTCTCTGATATGATGCAAGTTTGCACAATGCTTTCAATTTTTCCTTTATCCCCAATGAAAAATTCCAGAATATCAACAATTCATTTACTTTTCCTTTCCCAATTACCTTTACTTTATATCCTGCTAGAAAGATTTTCACCTTTCACTGAAGAATGTAGGAAATTGCCCATAGAATAATTGATTCGTATTTGTTCATATCACTATCAAATGCCGTTAGTTGCTCTTGAACAGAATCTAATGTTTTGTCGTCATTAACCCATTCAAAATCCATCCGTACATTATAACCTCAAAATCCACTATATTCTCTACTGTAACTTTTTTACGGCCATCATGAAGCCCAAAAATTCTCAGTCGAACAAAGTTCCGGCAGTTGAAGTTGAAGGCAGTTGGACATAAAAACATTGCTATCTCTGCTGCAGTCACAACACCGGTCGCGCAACACCGGCTTGGTTGGAAGCCGAGGAAGTCTCTGCATTTCCACGATAAAATCACTGGGATGTTGGATTATCAGCAGGATTCGTTATAGGAAACGATACGCTGAATTATTTTTTTTCTTTGTTTTCAGTTTATTCTCCATTTAGTTGGTTTTAAGGAGATGCACAAATATATATAAAAATATTTGCACCGATTTAATCCAATACGTTAGAAATGCCGTTGGGAATACTCACAAACTGTGATGATGGCTTATTAAATTTAGAGAACCAGATTTTTACCGCTTAATAACCGCTAAAGCTTGTATTACACTGTTTGTCCAATAGCCAAATATTTGGCATAGGCAGCTAGACAGCTGACAGATATCATAGATGTTTGTCAGATGCCTATCTGCCTATGACAAATATTTGGCTATTGGACAAACAGTGTAATACAAGCTTAAGTAACCGCTTAGTAACTCTTTCCAACCGCTTAATAACCGCATTGAACCGATTTAAACCAACCGTTAGCATGCTCTACGGGACACTCACAAAGAGTAATAGTGGGTTTTCATTTGGAAGACAAAGCATTTTTTAATGACGCGAGAGTCGATTGGGACCGATTTATGTCATCAGTAAGGGTGTTGCTGGGGCCTCTCATAAAATGTGATGGAGGAAATTCATTGGCAAAGATTTTGAAAAACGTTCGAGGGTCGATTTGAAACGATTTTAACCAACAGCAAGAAAGTTAAGAAAGCTGTAGGGGCCACTCATAAAGTGTGATCTTACCAATCAGACCAAGGCCGGTGTGGCCTTTGGTGTTCAAAGGAGGTTGCTTCTTTGTTAGGGGCCCGGTGGTGGCCCCCCCCCCGGGGCCAGGAAGCCCCCGGGGGGCGTTTTTCTTTTCCCCCCTGGGGGGGGGGGGTCCTCTTCTTCTTGTAGCTGTGGGTTCGTTTTCGAGAACATTTTAAGGGGGGTGGTGGTCGTATTTTTACGCATGCTCCGGCCGTCGGGGCGCGTTTTGGTGTGTGGGGGGGGGGGTTCCCCCCCACACTTGTCGTTTTTGGGGTTTTTTTTTTTTTTTCGTGTTTCTCTCTTCCTGCGGAGGGCCCCGGGGGAACCAAGGGCGGGTGGCCGAAACCACAAGCGGAAAAGTGGCGAGTGTTACAGTATGCAAAAAAAGTTTATCCACCCCCGCTACCAATTTACATTTTTTTTGTTTTTCTGGTGAAAATCAGTTTAATTTGATGAGTCTTCCTCCATGATTTATCAATTTATGTTTATTTATCATATTGCCATTGAAAATGCGGCGTTTAATTCTTTTCTTGAGATTTTATGTGATGAATGATGAAAAAGGCTAAACAAAATGCGCAAACAAAGTTTATCCACCCTCAAACGGATACTACGATTTAAGTGTGTTTTGCAGAGTTTTAGTGTGTATTCTGCAACTTTCTCGAATGTAAACATTGTGTCTAGCTGACATATAGTGCTCTTAAAGTTTTCGTGCTCAAAATTTCCGTTTCGTGTTCAAAATTGGAAGTTATTTGTTGCAAAATGCCCAAAAAAGCACAAATTTCGATCAGCATCCGAAATTTGATTATTGAACATCACAAAACTGGCAAAAGCTACCGTGATATTGCTGATATTGTAGGGAGACTGTGGTGGCCACTTCATAACCTTGATACGCTTTTCCTTGAACCACTGCAAAACCAGCCTTGAGGTGTGCTTCGGATCTCCGTCTTGTTGGAACGTATATCTGCGTCCCTTGCGCTTTTGTTCAGACGCTGGTAGTTTTCGCTTCAAAATGTCCAAATAAATCTCCTTGGTCATGATCCCATCAATGAACTCAAGTTCTCCAACGCCGGATGTACCATAGATCCCCACACCATGACTCTAGCTGCAGAAAAAAATCTAAGTCATGATCAGTTGGTTGAAAAATCAATGTTGGTAAAGTAACTCACCACCGACATGCTTGACTGTAGGCCGCAAACACTCCTTTTTCAAAAAATCACCGGTTCGCTGCCATGTTCTTGTGATACCATCAGACCCAAATAGCATTACTTTCGTCTCGTCTGACCAAATCACCTTATTCAAGTCAATACTGGTCCATGAAATGTGGTCCCGGGCCCACTTCAATCTTTTTTTTATATGTTTTGCGGACAACCATGGCTTTTTAAGAGCTACTCTGCCCTTAAGATTTTTGTTATGAAGACGATTTCGCACGGATTGTGATGTCAGTTGAATTGAAAACCGCTCTCAAATGGTTTCGCAATTTTCGGGGCTGAAATTCCCGGTCCACCTCCCCATTTTTCCCAATATTTGGAAAAACTTTTTTTGCGCATTTTGTTTAGCCTTTTTCATCATTCATCACATAAAATCTCAAGAAAAGAATTAAACGCCGTATTTTCAATGGCAATATGATAAATAAACATAAATTGATAAATCATGGAGGAACACTCATCAAATTAAACTGATTTTCACCAGAAAAAAAAAAAAGTAAATTGGTAGGGGGGGTGGATAATCTTTTTTTGCATACTGTATATTTTAAGTCGAAATTGCAATTAATTGTGGTCTTCCTAGTATTATGTTTAAGTTAAATCGTAAAGAGTACAAATTTTCGGCTTACATATGATGAGTCATTTGTTCATCGTACTGCGTCAGAAACTAAATCGGATATAAATCGCTAAACTTTTTTGAATCGAATTTGTTATTACAAATTCAATCGCATACGATATCAAACCAACTCGTTTAGGAAAACAATGGAATTTGCACGTATATGGCCTCCACTTTTGCACGTATAAGCCATATTTTTGCATTCTATACGATTTGTTTACTTACATATATGTTTGTATATCATAAAAACAACATTCAATATACGTGCATTTTGGTTGTCTTGGTAGTCCTCCACTAGCAATGTCCGTTTTTCGTGGCCGTAGAGAACTACCGGTCTAAATAATGTCTTGTAGATGGTCAACTTTGTAGTTCAGCGAACTTTGTTCGATCTTAGCGTCCTTCGGAGTCCAAAATAGGCACGATTGCCAGCCATAATGCGCCTTTGTATCTCTCTACTGCTGTCGTTATCGGTGGTGGCCAATGCGTCGATCTGAACTCGTGGTAGGAGGCTAACATTGTTTTCTCGTGAGCCTCTTCCCTTCATATATTTTGTTTTGCACGCATTAATCACACACCCAAACCTACCAGCTTCAGCCTTAAGGCCGGTGTACGCGTCCACCCCGTCCTCTAATTTCGGGGCGACGCCGACGCGGGCGCGACGAAACCAACGGGGCCGGCGAACGCACATCCCGCGCCGATCCACCCCCCCCCCGCGCACCCCCCCGCCCAACGCAAAACAACCCCCCCCGCAATGCAACACAACAAACATACCCACACCCCACTCCGAAAACGTTAACACAATACGAGAGTCCACTAGTTTGAACAAATTAGCCCTGAGCACTATTATGTTATGTAGTCTCTAAACTGCAGGCAATCGACGCTGCCTCCGATAGTTTTCCTAATGTTAGTTTAATTATAATATACTATAATATGATTTACAGATTTACAGCGAGTTATTCTCTAATTAATTAAATTTCAGTGGTGACGTTGATCTTTCACGGTCATAGTTTATGTCTCATGACCGTAGAGAAGCTCATGTCTAATCAGCGTCTTTTAGATGTTCAACTTAATGCCACGGTGATTTTTATTTGAACGGAGCTACTATCGGAGTCCACAGTAGGCACGATATCCTGCCAAAATGTGGAAATAAATAATTATTTTGAACAATCAAATACGACTTTCAGTTCTATAAATCATCAAGTTTTATCTGAATTCAATGGTTTTGTTGTATTAGTTCATCCATGTTTATTAACTCTACAAATGCGTTTAGTTGGTTCAACAAAACATTTTGTTTTGAACAATAAAACACGATGTTCAATTCTATAAAGCATGAAGTTTTATTTCAACTCAATGGTTTTGTTGAATCAGTTCATCAGTTTTATTGGTCCATATTCAAACCAAAATTTTAGTTGAATTGATTCCCAATTTGATTGTTATAACTACGTATTTTTTTTTGCGTGTACTACAACAGTTAGAATGACGCTTTTTATTGGGTCACTCACAAATCATTGAGTAGACAAGAAATCTTTTTTTAATGCATGGATGCCGATTTTGACTATTGGTCATAATTTTTCAGGAACTACGTGCCTCTCAAAAGTATCTCTATTTCTGAAGGTATCAGATTCACCATATAATATTGGTAATTGCTAGTTGGCCCGGACATTAACCTATTTTTTTCTCTGAATCTGTTCAATACACGGCGAGTTAGAACAACTCTAGACAAAATCGTCAAAAGGTCGAAAGTAATAATGGTAAACAATGACTTAAACGTAAATTTCCTGGAAATGCCAGGTTGCTAACATCTATATTCACTACCGACGGGAAGGTAATATCTTCCTGTATCTGTTTCTGGTGCTATTTTGTTTGTGGGAGCAAGAAGATCCCAGAAAAATACTCTAGAAGTCATTGTTTAAATATGTTACTTTCGACCTTTTGACTATTTTGTCTAGAACTAATCTGAGATCGATGGGTCCTACAAGGATTGGCTGTACTTGTGAAAACTAAAATTGCAGAGTTTCGATGGATTAATTAATAATCTTAAAAAAATAATATACATAGACTACATTATAAACTAGTTTTGAAAATTAATAGAGCAATGTATTATAAAAATCATATCACAGTGTGTGAAGTAAAATAAATAACTGACTGACTGCAGCTGGAATTTCTATTAGAAAAAAAATGACCAAAAATGCATCAACTTTAAGATCTTTCAGTTAGAGTAGAAAACGTATCTAGCTCCCTGGAACACCACTCATAGTACAAGAAAAACAGCTGACCATGCAGTAGTATGATGCTAAAAAAGGTTAGGAAGAGACTGTTATAGAGGCATACCTTTTTGAAGAAAATTCAATAATTTTGGAACAAGACGCGCGGACATACGTCTCATGCCCAAAACATCGTGTATATTGCTATGAGCGGATCTATTTGATATGTTGAGCTCATCAGCTATTTTTATCTCGGTCACACGGGGATTTTGCAGCACAATTTTCTTCACTTTTTCGATGTTTTCTTCGTTTATTGATGTTGCTGGACGACGATCATGAGGCAGATTTTCAACGAAGTGGGGGGGGTGGGGGGAGGGGGGGGGGGGGGGGAGAAAAGGAAAAAAGAAAGGTGGGAGGAGGGGAGGATAAAAAAGGGGGGGGGGGGGTCACAACGTGGTGACAACCACCGACGCCAGGAAGACGACTCCACCACCTGGACCTGGCATATCGTACCTATCAACACATGAGCCGGGACCAACAGCTTTACTTCCCTTCCGAAGGAAGACGTGACTATATTTTTCCGCCTCAGAAAAACCACCGACCTCGACTGGGATTGAACCCAGACCCACTGAAGGCCAAGTAGCAGTCACGCTTACACACCACCGGTGCCAAGGGGGGGGCACTTCCAGACGTGTTGTTAGGCAGGCTGTTTTGGTGAGCTCCTTTCGATTTTTACTGCTTAAATTTCCCGAGAGCAATTGGATTGTAGTTTCTTGTTAGAATATATTTCGTTTAAAAATAAGGGCCATACCTTCTTCGCTCAAAATATGAACGAGGCTTGGTTAAATAAAACACAAACGGTTAAAGAGTTCTTCAATATTTATTTTGTTTCTTTCCTTACCAAAATAATCACCATTTCGGAGGCGATATACATATGCCAACGTTTTTTCTATTCCTTATAGCATTTTTCATTCGTCTCGTTTGGTATCGCCTTAAGTTGTCTCAATGTTTTTTCCTTTTGAGACAAATATTCTCACGAAAACGCTTCATAACGCCCAAAATACGATTTGGCTTATTGACCGATTGACCTTCTGGAAGAAATTTCGAGTGCACCACACCTTGGCTATCGATTAGGAAACAGTCAGCATAACCTTGAATTTTCGATCGACTTCTTTGACGCGGTTTTTTGGGTTTCGGTTTATTTTCTGGAAGCGCCAAACGGATGACTGCTGGGGCTGTTTCGATCGTCGTACTGAAGGTGAACTTGCCTTCACCCACGAAGTTATGATGAGCAGTTGAGTTGTCCGTATGTCGCCGGATGCCAGAAAGATTTCCCTTAGCGATCAGTTTTTGCGTTGCTCTATTTGAGTAGGCACTACAATTTTGGAATCAAGACCTATGCCCAAAACATCGTGTATAATGCTATGAGCCGGATCCATTTGATATATGAGATGCATTCGTCTCAAGAATGAATTCAGACTTGCGGATTAAACTACAATTTTGAGCCACTTAGTTACCTATCAGAGGGAAGTTTGTTAGTTACCAAAAGCCGAGCTCAGCAACGACTTCAAAAGACATTTGCACAGGTATCTCTGCAATGTTTGTAATCCTGAAATTACCCTGATTAAATGATGAATTAAATAAAGTAAAAATGGAATTAAATTAATTAAATAAAAGTCTTATCTGCTAGATGAGATACCGCTCTTCCAAACATGCCCTACGCTCACACTTTCAGACTACTCTTCTATTCATATAATTTCAGATGACCTGCCGTGCTCTCCTACGGACCTATCAAGCTACTTTCCTCTTCACATCTTTGGTTCTAGCAGAAATTGCTAGGGTTGCATATAGATAAGAATGATATTTCCAATTTTCAAACATTATGAAGAAATTCAAATTACGTGCTTCGTTCAGTAAGAATAAAATAACATGATTAGTTTAAATGTATTTATAATCTTGTTGTTTTCACTTCATATATATATAAAGGGCGAAATTATTGCGACACATTCAACAGGGCATAACTTTTTTACCATTGGGTAAAAATCAACCAAATTTTGCACACTTTCTCATTGATGTGTATTGTTTACATGCTATCAAACTCGAAGTCGTGTTTTTCGATTCAACGAAAATGGAGGTGAACCAATGCGAGTCGAGAGAACAAATTCTTTCCAAACACCTGGAATTTCCTGGCCTGTCGCACCGGCAGTTGGGAAAAATGTTGAACATTCACCATTCAACCGTCTCCAGAGTGTTGAAGCGGTTCCAGGAGCAGTTGACGTTGGACCACGGCAAAGGAGCTGGAAGAAAATCGGGACCGGAGAACAAAAAGACGGAGGGAAAGGTGAAGCGGATGATTAAAGCAAATCCCAACGTCTCAAGCCGTGATTTGGCTAAAAAGATCGGCATGTCGAAGAGCTACGTCCAGAATGCAAAGAAGAGAGCTGGACTACATACATACAAGGTACAGAACTTCCCAAACCGCGATGAGCGACAACAATCGACGGCTAAAACTCGGGCACGGAAGCTCTACGAGAAGATGCTGACAAAATATGGCTGCTGTGTGATGGACGACGAAACGTATATAAAAGCCGATTTTAAGCAAATTCCGGGGTTGGAGTTTTTCACCGGCAAGAGCAAGTTCTATGTGGACGACAAATTTAAGAAGAAGAAAATGTCGAAGTTCGCATCCAAATATCTCATTTGGCAGGCCATCTGCTCTTGCGGACTGAGGAGTGAGCCTTTCGTGACAAAGGGCACAGTAAATGGCGAGATCTACAAATCTGAGCACCTCGAGAAGCGCCTTTTGCCGTTCTTGCAGCAGCACGACAAAGCTCCGCTATTTTGGCCAGATTTCGAATCATGCCACTATTCTAAAAGTGTCCTGGAGTGGTATGAGTCCAATTCTGTCTATTTTGTTCCAAAGGACATGAATCCGTCAAACTGTCCGGAGCTGCACCCGGTGGAGCAGTACTGGGCAATGATGAAGCGGGATCTTCGGAAGAGCAAGAAGACAGTCAAAGACGAGAAGGACATGTTAAGAAAATGGAAAAAAAAAACTGAGAAACTGGTACCGGATGACACTGTAAAGACTTTGATGGAGGGCATCAAGCGAAAATGCGTTCAATTTTACACTCAAGGCTCCATCGATTAACTTTTCTTTTGATTTTTGAAGTAAATATATGTATAAAACTACCCTAAAATTTTGGTTTGATTCTAAACATTATAAGAAAGTTGGCATGACATTTTCGGTGTCGCAATAATTTCGTGTTCGCCCTTTATAGGGTAAGGGGATGTAATGTTAGCCTATCTCCTTCATTCGGCCTATGTACCAAATATGTCATTAATTCAGCGATAATCAACAAAATTATGTTGCCATCATGATGACCGATTTAATTCCAAGCAATTCAGACATTATTAATCAATTTACTGTTGTTCACTTTTGTTCATGATTTCACTGACTAAGCAGAACAAATTATCTCCATGATCTTCGAATGGTCTATATTTGGCTAAATTGATACAATAAACCGAATAATGCAACCTAGATGTACAGAAAAAAGTCACACGTTATGATTGCATCGGATCTAATTTTGTTAAAAGGTCCTAACACATGTTATTGCTCCTTAGAACAAGCAGAAAGGAAATCACCATTGTGGAAGTTTCGACATGCAAGGGGTAAAATTCGAAAACATTCAGCCCAGGATACCTATTTTGCCGTATCATATTACGTACACCCTATGCATAATTATTTCCTTATTATATTCTATATTTGATGTATATTGCATGAACTTTATTATAATTCATTCATTTAAAACCTTTCAATACTGGGGTGGGAGGGTGCATCAGGGCATCATTGAAGTTGCAATTGGACAATGGAGTGGACAGTCAACCGGAGTCTAGGAGGGGATGTGTCTATCATGATTGGTACATTCCACTCCAACCGTTGTAATGAATTTGACGCGCCTTTCTCAAACAAACCATCTATAGTAGGAAGCTTAACTGAATTGCGTATTTTGTTATTCGTTTTATCGGATCATATTGTTGGAAGGAGGTTCTCTTATTCCCGCAGGTTTCGCGTAGGGATCTCTGCTTACGGGCCTGCCCAACCCTTTTGGCCCTTCATACAGCAATATGTTGAATTTAGAACGGTAACAAATCATGATCTTTTGGAAGTGTTTTCGGAACACTGAGATCTGACAGTAAGTATTTAAGCATCTCAATACAAAATGGTTCATTAATGATACGTAATTAAATTTCATATATAAAATAAAAAAGTTTGTGATCATATCAGAATGATTTTCTGCTTATTACAATCTATGATACTCTACTGGTTGGGTTTCTCAAGGCCTCGCATTGCATTATCCTGTTCCAATATCACATTTAAGAACTGTACTCGTGCGAGGATTCCAATGCATTGCTTCAGCACACAGCCAAATAAGCATGGATTCACAATCAAAGCTTAGCTGAGCGAGTGGAAGAAGCCGCCTTTTTGCCCTTTTTTCTTTCATAAATGTCGGATTATTCTCACTTCTCGGTACCTATGTATACCGATGCTTCTCGCGTTTGCATGCTTTATTCGATTGCCGAGTCGTTCATGTCACATTTTTGTTCTTTCACGGAACCCCGGTCGTGAATCATAAGTGGAAAAGAACCGAAAGTCTCCTAGATGCGGGTCTTTTTCGAGGCACGGCTTTACAATAATCGTGTGCAGCTCGTGCCAGGATATTTTTTTTCTGGAAGAGCACGGAATTGAGCACGGGATGTAAAAAGAAAATAATATAATGAGAAATTAAGAATCACGGTACTGCAGCCTTCTAAAGCGGTGGATTTACCCATTGTAATTTTGGTTTCCCTTTGCACGAAAGGATTTCCTAAATGGGTTTTTAAATTTTGCTCAAAATAGATCGTTCAGCCCAATAAAAAATATACCAGGAAGAGTTATTTCCTCTTGTCCCTTAGAAGAAGAGGTATGATTGGTTATGTTCATATTATTATGGGGAAAGAACCGAGTCTCTATTTACTGTATATAAAATGTTGTGACATACTTAAGACCGCGCAAAACTTGAGCATGGATCGTCAAATTTTAGCTGTCTTTGTTGTTTATCGTTTGTAGCCTTAATCAACGATAGTAAAACAATTTTTTAAAGGAATTCTGAAACTTGTGAGTAATTTAACTTCGATCCTTGATATAATACTGGTTCTTTGTGGCATTTCAAGTTGGTTTTCTTTCAATCAGGTTAAAGCTTTTGAGTTTTGATATGCTTACTAAACTGTACTTATTCAATATTTAAAAAAAAAATTCAACTATTATCATGCTGGCCATATTTGAAGGCTTACTGTCCCTTCTAACATAATTTACTCTTCCCGTGATACCTACGAGGCCTAATCAACACCAAGTATCATATCCGACTTGTCTTATGATGAAGAAGTGTTCAGCGATTGATTTAATGTCTTTAGGGATGATCAGCGACAAATTGTTATCCAATAAAAAGCCTGGTGGTGGCGTTTTAGTTGTAGTTTGCACCAACAATGAATCGGAAAAATAGCATCTCATCAGTGCAAGGAATATGACCATGTTAAGGTCAAAACCTTTATTGGAAATCAAGTGCATCTTATTGCAGCTGTGTATTTTCCTCCTGACTTTGCCAACAAAGACTCATATGATACCGATAATTCTAAAATTTGAGCGTGAAACGAATGTTCACATTTAGGGTGACTTCAATCAACAAGCTAATTTTATTGTTGGTGACGAAAATGAGTCGCAATTAGTACAAAAAAATTGTGGAAGACAATGAAATGCTCTGCTCTCTATTTGACAAAATTTTGGAGCTTGGACTTAATCAAATAAATCAAGTAAGAAATCATAACAACTGTTTTTAGACTTGTTATTTACTAACATGATCGATAATTTCTGCGTGATTCCTACTCCAATTTATACATGACTATACTACATATTTATACATGACTACACTACAATGTTGGCTGGCGATTTTACTGAAACCTATTATGACTATAGGCAAGTAAAATACGGAGTTATCAAAAACTAACTATTTGTTTTGAACATAGAGTAAGCTCTGAACAAGCACAATCAGTTAATATATGAGATTTTCGAGATGACCGTACATAAGAAGCAAAGCAAAAAAAGAGCAAATAAATCATAAGCTCTAGCATGATAGATAAAAATAATAATTAACCTGAAAAATAGAAATTAAAAAGCTAATAAAGCTAATAGAAAAGACCTTACAATATATTTGACAGTATGCGACCAGCTGAACTTAGAAATAAAAAAATGCTTATGAGAAGTACAACATTGAAGTAGAAAATAATATAAAGTCAGAGCCAAAACCTTTTTGTTCAGTTTCATTAAAACCAAACAAAAGTCGAATAATTTTGTATAAAAAATGCAATACGACAGTGAAATAGGCAAAACCGCCAATGAAATAAAGGGTGATACGGTCAAAATTTGGTCAAGGGAAAACGCGTGTAAATCGGTGAAATCGTTTATTTAAAAAATCAAATTAAATTTCTTTTTCAAGTTCAATTAGTATAAAATTCAGGAAAAATATTCAGTTAGGCTTCCGCTTTTCCAAATCCGAATTGCCGGGCCTTACGCTTGACCCCTGCCATCAGATTTTGTACAGCCACCTTGTCCACCTTCTTCGCCGCAGAAAGCCAGTTTGCCTTGAACTGCTGCTCGTCCTTAGCAGTTTTTTTGGTCTTCTTTAGGTTCCGCTTGACAATAGCCCAGTATTTCTCAATTGGGCGGAGCTCTGGCGTGTTGAGAGGGTTCTTGTCCTTGGGAACCACCTGCACGTTGTTGGCGGCGTACCACTCCATGGCCTTTTTACCGTAATGGCAAGATGCCAAATCCGGCCAAAACAGTACGGAACAACCGTGTTTCTTCAGGAAAGGCAGCAGACGTTTATTCAAACACTCTTTCACGTAAATTTCTTGGTTGACAGTCCCGGAAGCTATGAAAATGCTGTTTTTTAAGCCACAGGTACAGATCGCTTGCCAAAACAGATATTTCTTTGCGAACTTTGACAGTTTCGTGTGCTTGAAAATATCTGCTACCTTTCCCCTTCCTTTTGCCGTATAAAACTCCTGTCCCGGAAGCTGCTTGTAGTCGGCTTTGACGTAGGTTTCGTCGTCCATTACCACGCAGTCAAACTTCGTCAGCATCGTCGTATACAGCCTCCGGGATCGCGCTTTGGCCGTCGTATTTTGTTTATCATCGCGATTTGGAGTCACTACCTTCTTGTAAGTCGATAGTCCGGCTCGTTTTTTGGCTCGATGCACGGTTGTAGACGATACACCCAGCTTATTTGCGGCATCTCGGAGAGATAGGTTAGGGTTTCGCTTGAAACTACCGGCAACTCTCTTTGTCGTCTCAGCGGCTTCCGGTTTTCGATTCCCCCCGATCCAGACTTCCTGGCTGTCGACAAACGTTCCCCAAACACTTTAATTACATTTGTAACGGTTGATTTGGCAACTTTTAGCGATTTTGCCAACTTTGCGTGCGAGTAGCTCGGATTTTCGCGATGCGCGAGCAAAATTTTGATACGCTGCTCCTCTTGCTTGGACGGCATTTTGACAACTGAAGAGTGAATTCCAAAATCAAAATAGGAGCAACATTCTACACACACACACCTTCAAAATGAGGGGTGTTCAGGTTTTTTAAATGCAAAATTGAAAGAAATACGTCAAGTTGATATTGACCAAATTTTGACCGTATCGCCCTTTAGGCAAAACCGCCAATGAAATCAGTATGACGACAATGATCGCGACTATCAGTATTTCTCCTATCTTCCTCAACCACTCAGAGATGTCTGTAAAAAATAGTTAAAAAAAAATTATTTTGGGAAATTGGGGGAAAAAAAAATTGGTTATTATTACACCAAAAGAACTAGTCTATGGTTTTTGAAACGGTGAAACCCTACCGAATGATCTCCACAAACGTATTTGTTTGAAAGAGCAATTATTTAACACTTATAAAGAACGTGAATTGGTACGAAAACGATCGGAAATTTATAATCTGAATCAGAATAGAGAAAATTTTAGCCGGCGTCGGTGGTGTAGTGGTAAGCGTGACTGCTACTTGGCACCCCAGTAGGGTCTGGGTTCAATCTCAGTCGACGTCGGTGGTTTTTCTGAGGCGAAAAAATCTGGTCACGTCTTCCTTCGGAAGGGAAGTAAAGCCGTTGGTCCCGGCTCATATTCATGAGTCGTTAGGTTAGGGTCCAGGTGGTGGAGTCGTCTTCCTGGCGTCGGTGATTGTCACCATGTGAGGAAATAGGCCGACGTAAAATAAAGATTAAAAAAAAAGAATAGAGAAAATCATTCAAATTTAAATCCTGGCGACACAATCGAAATAACTTAAACCACCATGAACGGCATAAAGAAATAAGGATTAGAGAAAACATGGATGTGAACATACTTAATGAGAAACAAAGAAAAATCCACAAGTTAAAATTAAAAGGGAGACGAATTACGACATAAAATTATTTTAGAAGTGCCTGCAATATTATAAAAGCTTTAGATACAAATAAGACAAAAATTGCAAAATTCTGGGCATCCTATAATAAATTATGAGTGTTTTGCTGGCACACGACTTCTTTTATACTAATAATTCTTTACTTTATAGGTCCGGTCACGATGCTGTGGATCTTATTTATGTTCTCCATATTTCCATTCCTATTACCTCATCTTTACTTTCAAGCATACGGAGCACATCTTAAAATCACCGACTTGAATGACAACCCAGGTATTGTTGCTCTTAAAGTAGGTAAAACTTTTATTAGAGAAGGATATAATTGGCTAGCTCATTCAATTCAATAAGACATTTTTCAAGAAATTCTCAACTAGCATGATGTAATGAAAAGTCAACTAGATTCAAATGTAACCACAAAAGATATGAAATGTGATTGAAAAATTAAAATTATAAAACCTAAAATCAGTCGATTTTTTAATGCTTACGCAAACAATCTTCAGCCGAAATCACCACGGCCGAGATTGGCAAAAGAAAATTAAGTGTGCAAAAAAAAAAAGAAAATAAAAATACGTCGAACGATGTTAACCAACAACAAAAGGCTAGATTGTACTCGAAAAACATGAAACTTTCATTTGTGTATAACTTTTTATTGCATGGGTTAAAACTAATGAAAGATTGGTTAAGTTCAGAGTGTAATGTGCCAAATATACCAAATTTCATCACAATCTGTCAAGTGGTTATCAAGATGGCTTCCAAGCAAGAAGTGCTTCGACAAAAAAATAATGGGTACGGTCGTGGAAAATCCAGGCCTATCCGACAGGTGAATCTCAAAACAGTTGGGAATTGACATTTCGACCATGTCCCGTCATTCAAGGAGAACCATGCGACCCAGCGGCGACCTGGCAACACAGGAAAAGCAAAGACGACCGACCCCGTAAATGCAAGGAAGGTGAGGGATTACTTCAAGTGCAATCCGAACCATTCGATTCGGGACGTGGCCAAAAAGGTCAATTCTTCCGTCTGGTTCGTCTACCTGACAATGAAGCGGCTCGGACTTCAGAATACGGCGACTAAATCCGACGTACATTAAAGCGGACGCCAAGCAGGTCAACGGCCTGGAGTTTTTCGTCGGAAAGTCCCGTTGGATGTTCCGGAAGAAAAAGGCTGACCGATTTTCCAAGAAGTACTTGGTGTGGCAGGCGATCTGTTGTTGTGGCAAATTCAGCAAGCCATACACAACGACCGGCATCATCAACGGCCAAATATATAAAGAAGAAAGCCCCCAAAAGCGCCCTTCCTCCGGTCCCACAAAAATGACACTCTGTTTTGGCGTGTTCGTGCCATTACGCGAAACCGGCGATGGAGTGGCACGAAGCCAACGATGTTGTTTTATGCCAAAGGAGGCAAAATTCTGGGCGATTATGAAGAGCTCTACGAGTTAGCATTGTCAATAATAGTACCTATATAAAAGTTGAATGAGTTTCAGTTTCTTATCAAGTACATTGAAAGGCAATTCGTTATTCGAAATTCGTAATCGTGTCATAAAATCTTCGATGTTCACTCCTTGATGGACCACGTCCACGGAAGCCGGGAAGTGGCCGTCCACGGTCCGCTCGCACACCGAAGGTCATCAGATCAGTGAGAGACAAAGTGAGGCGAAATCCTAACAGATCGATCCGGATATTGGCTAAGGAAGCCGATATTTCAAAAACTACCATGCAACGGTTGGTCAAAGATGACTTGAAATGTTCGTCCAGGGCAAGAGTAAAGTGCCACCTTGTAATGGACCGAACCAAAAAACTACGGCTCGAGCGCTCGAAACGTTTGGTGTCAGCATTAAATAGGAAGCATACCATCATCGTACGCACACGTACAGACAAGTTTATTTCGCCGATGAAGATTGAGGATGTTCCAGAGAACGTGAAATTCAAGTTTACAACCAAACATCCGGGCGGAGTCATGGTTTTCGGGGCAGTTGCGTCCAATGGCTTGAAAATGCTTCCAGTAATTATCAAAGCTGGATTAATAGTTAATACCGAGGTTTAAATACATGAGGCCCTGCCTTTCAGTTCAGAAAGGGGTATGGGCGCGTTCTGCCGAGTTGGTCGTGGCAGATTTCATGTATGAATAGGCTGCCACATCAACGTTCAAAAGTGCCTGAACCAAGTGGACAGCTTGTAACGATCACTTGAAGATGCGATGGGGGATCATTGCCCTGGTATTCTCAAATGTAGCACGTAGTAAAACGTTTCTCGTCTTCTATGACTAAACGTTATGGAATGGAGTAAACTAGTGGAATGATCTCTCATATGCATTCGTCGAATCACTCTCGGCCGTTGTGAGAATATCACCAATTATTTATGCTTCTCTCCTTTCTACAATTCTCTTCCCTATCCCATGGCCGCGAGCGGTGCCATATGACACATTGTGAGTCTCAATATGCGCTCCTGAAGTCAGCTCTTCAAAAGCAGAACACCGAGACGACCCTACAGCAAAGGGAGGTTGAAGTAGTAAGTGGGGAACGGTATATAACCCTAACCAATTTTACCAGCCAAATTTTCTAACACAAGCTTCAAGGTAAGATGATTTCAAAATCAAGGTAAGAAAATCATATTATTTATCTAAATTTTGCATATATTTATAAAACACCATATGCTGGGATAAAGGGGGGACCACCAGAGCACCCGGTTGAAGCGATTTGGATAGGAAGAGTGGGACTGCCAACTTCTTGTTGTTAACATTTCGTGAATAAAGGGCGGGCTCTTCTCCCCATCTAGTGGGACTTTTTACTAGGCGGGGGCTCGGTTTTGTTGTGGTTTCTGCGTACTTGTTTCTGGAAGGAGATTCTCTTCAGACCCCTGTAGCTCTGGGTTGCGCGTAAGTGTATCTGCTTACGGGACAACAATACCCTTTTGGCCCTTTATTCAGGGACATGATGAAACATTTACCATGTTTAATTTTTATTTAAAACAGTCCAGTGCTATAGACAGTTGCCTTGCTTAATTAGATGGTAGTTCACATAGTCATCAATAACGAGGTTTACATGAACATTTTGAAGGACCACGTTCTGCCATGGATGAAAGCCAACTTTGGAGCACACCACCACGTCATTTTCCAACAAGACGCAGCACCGTATCATACCTCGAAAAGGACTCAACCGTGGCTGAAGGAAAATATGGAATTTTGGCCAAAGGACATTTAGCCTCCTAGCAGCCCGGACTTGAATCCTTGGGATTATTCAATATCGGCAATTCCGTCCCCGTTTGGAGAAGGTTTTCGAGAAAAAATGGTGGACATATTAAGTAATGTAATCATGAAAGGCTTAATAAACGATTCCCTAAATAAAATTATGATTTTTTTTTATCATTTTCTATGAGAAAAACTTATTTGAAACTGAGGTATGGATTTTCGCTTTTTTTTATAGGACATACTGTACAAAGACTAGTACAAGGACAGGGGAAGAAGCTGAGTGTGCGTGCAATATTTGAAGTATTGTAAAGCTCGGAGCACGCTTCCTCGCCACCATTCCAATATTAACTCTAATAGTTTCCTGTTAGCCCGACAAAAAGTGTAACTGCTCCACTGAGATAGTTCTTGCAGCCGTGAATGGATTGTTTGTTATTTTAAATAATACATCATTGGATTCAATTATTCTGGTAAATTCGACGTGCCTAAATCCGAGTGTCTACTTGTGCATACACACTTAGTTTTTTTTTATTAAGGTCGGTAAATTTATACTGAGTTTTCAAACAGCTGAAAAAGTCAGTAAACTTTGAATCATCAGCACATGAAATGTTAGGGACATCCTTAAAATGTTATATTTTTCTATCAATAGATAATGTTGGAATGAAGTTTTCTTCAATAGTTAAGAATTGTTTTTAAGTTCATCAAACTGTTCAGCTGTTTGAAGTTTTACCGAACAGATTGAGTATGTAATGAAACAAACCCTACAGCAACAATAAGTTTAAAGAGTTTGAAGTGCCAGGCCTGTTTGTTTTACCAAATTCTAAGTTAAGGTAAAACGTTCTTTTCAATTTAAAAGCCTGTTTTAAATAATCTTCTGATCACCGACCAAAATCCTCGAGCGAAAAGTGCGATGTTTTGAAAGCAAAAACTTGAATTATAGACTAATTGTTGGATGTCGACTTCACACCAAATCCTAGTTTTAATATTCGGTAAAAATGAACGGGTTTGATCAGTAAATTAAAATGTCTACTGTATGATCTGTAAAATTTCTCCAATATATAGATATCAGTCAAAGAACTTAAAGTTTTCTGTAATTCGAATGAAATATTACTGAACATTTGCATTTATTATACAGATGTACATACTCAACCTGTTCGATAAAATTTCAAACTGCTGAGGAGTTCGGTAAACTTAAAAACAATTCTTAAAAATTGAAGAAAACATAAATTCTTTCGAAATGTATACTAAATGCTTCATTCCAACATTGCCTATTGATAGAAAAATATAACATTTTTATGATGTTCCTTACATTTCATGTGCTGAAGATTGAATGTTTACTGACTTTTTCAGCTGTTTGAGAGCTTAGTACAAATTTACCGACCCCAGTAAAAAAAAACTAAGAGTGTATTTTGCAACCTAATGAACTGTCATTGAACATCCGTTACTCAGTTATCGTTTTGTCGATTTTCAGTAAAACCATAAAAAATACTAACGTTGAATGTAAAAATCACTGGAGTTCAGTAATCTTTATTGAACGCTTCAGTATAATTCTATTCCTGTCAAACTTCCGCCATTTTCGCGTGCTTAAGCGGTAGAAGCTGATAAGATTTTGAAGTCTTAATGGCCTTTGCAATTCCACATCGAAAGAAGTCCCTGTATTGCAGCTCTAAGGACACATTTATGCTGACAACAGAGACGGCCACATCCTTTGCAAGAGCTTCTTCTGCGTCTTCTTCTTAAGCATTTCAAGCTTATTGCTTTCACAATTTGCTTATTGCTTGCTCTCAACTAAGTGTTCTAAATTCACTTCCACAGTTATTAATTGAGAGCTTTCGATGCAAAGTACCGTTTTTGCATTAGTATGATTTTGTGACAATTGTTTTTTTCTGTGTTATCTAATGCACATAAAGGGAACGCTAGATTTGGCAGAAATTAATGAGATATTTCATGTAAATGTAACCTACACTCAAAAAACCGCAGTAGAAACTACCATTTCGAGGGTTAAATTAAGCGCAAACACCAACAATTTTCACCTTACTATTGATTTAACCATGCCTGCGATTAGATCGAGCATGGTGCGGTTGATATCAATATGAGGTCTGTCAAATATACCACAAATGTTGAAGGTTTTACCATAAGTTAAACGTAGTAAATTTGACTGAAATTTCATGGTAGTTTTAAAGATAGGCATAGTCGGGTAAAATGGTAGTTTTTACTACAAGATTTTTTTTCTGTGTAGATAACGCCGTAATCTAGCCTGTTGTATGAAAGATTGCAAACATTGTTGTGTGGTGCATGAATGATTGCAAACAATTTCTTGTTTACGCTTCCTTTGGCTTGAAATTCAACGACGAGAAATTTTACGCGCCTGTTAAAATTCATTATTTTTTTCTGTGTACAATTATACCCTATGCCTTACTTTCTTTACTTTCTATACCTATACTTTCTTTACGAAAAATTCCTAGAACAGACCTTGAATCGAACCCAGCCACCTCCAGCATGGTGTTGCTTTGTAGCTGCGCCTTTACCGACTGAGCTAAGGGAGGACTGATGTGTATCAGCGGCCAATATGAATATTGCTTCCGGGTGTTGGCTGAGTCCTAACTGGTGCTAAATGTCAGCTGTCGTCCTTCAGACAAGCCATTTTTTTTATTCATTTCTGGAAAGATGGGCATCAGACTCGCGACCGGAAAAAAATCTTGTGCGTAGTCTTAAGTGGTTTTTTGTATCGTTCATTTTGTTTATAATTGACAAAAGCGGTTATAAAAGCTAAAAACAATGTACTCGGTGCATGATTGAACTACGGACCTTCACTGAATTTCACAGTCTTATTGAGAAAAAACTGTTATATTTGACAGTTGATGACGTTCCAAGTTTTCTGATTGTTTATGTATATTTAACCGAAATTTAGTATTAAGGGATGAGTTCTTATACCGACTAAGACTATTGACAGCTGAGTGTTCATTGTAAGTTTGCTGATCGTTCAGTAAACAATACTTTTACTGAACGTATTACCGAACGTTAAGCTGTTTGAAAATCAGTAAAAAATTTAATGACTACTGTTAAAAAAGTGGTGTGTACAGATCCACAGTGGTTCCATTCTGTACAAATTGTCGTACAAATGTCTATGTACCGCAACATGGTTTTTTGAGTGATTTCATTCGTTGTTAACAATAAAAGATAATAATTCGGTGCTAATAATAAACCTTTGAATCATGATTTGACAATATCATGTAGTGTAAACACAGATTTTTGTTTGGATTCGAAATAATTCGAGATAATGGATAAAAAGCAAAAGTCACTCGAACATCTGCTTCACCAAAATAACAACGTGGTTCAAGTTTTTCTTTTCTCGCCCATTGCATTGGACGGTTCGTTGTGCAGAATCAGCGTATAGCGTGATTACACACCGGAAGGCGCGTTCCTGTGAATCGTCTATTACATTTTGCATGTTTCACGCCCAGAACAAAGCAGATGGAAGTTACCAAAAACAGCTGCTGGTAAGTGCTGGGAGATGAATACTCATTTTCACTTTTTATTGCTTATTTTTTTTACTGGATGAGAAATAAGTTTTGATCATTTGGGGGCTCAGTTTTTTTTTTCAACTTGACATGACTGGATGATTGTGAGGAAAAAGTTTTGCACCATTCAAAATTTTCTTAACGGGCGCTTCTCACCCCAGAAAGGAAATTTCGTTAGGCTAACTTCCGGTAGGTGTCAGGCTACACCCCGCCCAACGATGGCATGCCGTCGTCGTTCCGTTGCTGTTACCGTTTTGGTTGGCTGTGCCGCATTTTCGGTATCATCAGCGTTACTATCTTTACTTCTGAGTTAACACTAGCGTACGTAGAGATGGTGTAAAGGGAAGTTTTCAATCAGGCTTAGTAATTATATTTAGCTTGTATGGACTATTCTATTCAATGACGACATTGGCTCACACTCTCTTATAAAATAACCATTTTTTTTTATTGTTGCCATAAAATAAAGAAAATAGTACGTATAAACAATTGTATGGTCCAAGACGATAAGATAAGCAAAAGAACTAGAGTTTTCGCAATAGGCTAGCAAACGTGAAACTTAAACTCGAAGATGTTGCAGGTTCAGTATGGTAATTGGTGCATCCCAAGTAATCTTATTGTTGCTTAAAAAGGGCAGAAGTTGGTAGATAATTACAGTACTTTTTTTAACGGGAAGGAAAAGGGTGCCAACCCCTTGACCTACTTAAAACCCTCGCGTGTCTCTTGTCTTGCCCTCCCCCCCCTTGGAACTCCCTTCGGTATTACTTCGGGGAGGGGACTATTGTGCTTTAAGCACCCACTTATGTCTAACTACATAGGACTTTAGTAATTAGTTGGTCCCTCTAACCAGCCGCTGGTCATATCACCATCTGACTTGGAGCTCAAGGATGATCTGGGAAGTCATCGTGTTAACCGCGTCCCAGACGTTCTGGTCTGGACACATTTTCCGGACTAGGTTATGCGGAGTCGTGTCCCGATCGTTCACGGCCGTTATACCGTTTCTCGCGTCGTTTAACAAGGAAAAAATGAAGAGCACATGTTCTACGGTCCCCTCGACATTCGCGCATACGGGACACGCGAAGGACTCAGCATGCCCGTACTTGTGCAGATACTGTATAAAGCAGCCGTGGTCAGACAGGATCTGCGTAAAATGGAAGGCAACTTCCCCGTGTCACCGACAGACCCATCCGGATAACTCAGGAATCAGTCGGTGGGAGGACGACATTTGGTGAAGTTATTCCATTCCCTCTGCCACTTGGCCATTGATGTGGCTCTAGTGGTCTTACGGATACCTCTCATGCCTCGGTGTTTGAAGCACTCTACGTCCTCTTTTATAAAGATGCCGATTGGCATCAATCCCGCTAAGACCCAGACCGTGACGCGTGACACCGTACTGTAAGGGCATAGGTAGCTCATAGTACTCAGGGCGATGGCTCATGCCGACCCATCTCAGTAAGGACAGAGTAACGCTGGCCAGGAGCTTCCATTTGCTCCTCTGTATCGCTGAAATATTCGACTATGATGACTTCGAGTATGACTATGGCTGGTATGATTTTTTTTATTTCTCTGATTGGGGATATCCTTGGTCAGCCCAAAAAAAGCCGGCGGCTCCATTAGTGTTGGAACCGCATTGGCTCTGTAGCGGGCAGGATCGGATATTGGCTTGTCTTTTGATAACGTCCTTATACGGGATTCTGTGATTCGAAGTGTTATAGGATTTCCTGATCACTGGGAATATTTGCAAACATTTGTGGTTGACATCAATAGCTTTTCACAATTATATCGCTATAAAGCAAACGAACAGTTTTTGAAGATTTTACATTTGTAGATGAAATCAGTTCGTTTTATTTTTGCATAACTGGTTGAATTGTTTACAAGTAAATTATCTAATAGATAAATCGTGTAGCTCAATCCTTTGTAGGGATAAGTGGTGGGACCATCATTATCATCATCTACAAATTGCGGGTACTTGCCAGAATTCTAACCTCTGCGTCAGAAGTGACATCAGGACCATGACGACTACGATGAACAAAAAAAAAAGACCGGCTGTGTCGAACTGAGAAGAGGTCTTCATAGTACTATCTACTGTGCGTGGCGTTGCTGTTATTCCTCCTCTTTGACGCCACCTCCCGACGCTGACTGAACAGTTCAGGACGAACCGTTTCCAGGCGGAGCATGAGTCGGAATATGAGAAGGTTTCCAAAAATTTTCAGCTGATCAGCTATCTTTAAATTTCCGGAAATAGATGCCTTTCGGCCACGTCGATGAAGAGATTGAAGCTCTACGTCGCTGGTACAAGATGATGCAGCTCTACGTCGCTGGTACAAAGGCGATGCGTTGCTCGTACCTGGTCGACGGTGACAGAGCGAGCAATGCCTGACAGGTACTGTTAAGGCTTTAAGCTTGATTTATGGATGCCACATTTCCGAGTGATTGGGATACTGACATGACTGAGCCACACATGAGAGGCTCTTGCAAAGGCTTTTTCGATTCTGGCATTTTTGGCACGTTTCGAAGACCTCGGCGTTAGTGAGTTGGAGTTGATTATCGCAGTCAAGTTGTCCAGGAATTCCTTCTTGAGCTCGTTCATGATTTCCGACTTGAGGCTTTCAACGATTTTATTGTGCATGCTTAGAACAAATTCTTGGCCAGATTCCCAGTAGGCGGAACGAATTGAGCTGCGGACACGCATATCTCTCATCTCAGTACAGCATGATTTGCAAAGCCAAAATAACTGATGGCATTTCCGCATTGCAACAGCCTTGGCAGGTGAGTTTCAGCGATCTCGCTTTCGCAGGACTTTCACGTGCTTTTCATTTTGTGGCAAGTAGAACGATTGAAATTATCAGCATGCACTAAGCGGTAGTGTGGCGAAATAAGATGAATTGCCTCTGGGTATGCAATAAAAGAGTCTTATATGTGTGAACTTGCAAGCAGTTGCTGTCAGAAAAATCCTCCAGATGGCACTGCGGTTATAAAAAATGCGTGTGGGGAAGTAGAGAAAGATTCCACGGTTCCACTAGTAAAACCACAATAATGCATTGACAGCAAAAAAGCAGAAAAACACGACGACAATGTACATATTTTCATAATCACGCACGATACAGGTGGAAGTGATGTGATGTGATGTGATAGGAAGCCACCAACAGTAGAGACGATGGAAGCGCCAGAAGAGCTGCCTTGGGTATGACAGGGTCTTCATTCATCGATCTCTTTGCACCTGGCCAGGTCCTTATGATCAGCAAAGGATGGGAGGGAAGTGTTGATTAGATGTCTACTTAAGAAGATGCTGAGAACTCATGCTACCTTCATAGACATCTGGAGTTGGAAATTGGATGGGATTGTGCGGGAAGCTTTCCTTGGCGAGAAAGCATATGTAAGTTGAAAGGTATATTGGTCAATGGGAGTGACGAAGCTAAGAAATAAAATGCACTCCTTTGTTTGCCACTGTCGTAGTTTAGGAAAAAAAAACAATAAACAAGACCAGAAGGTTTTTTTCCCGATCGATCTTTCATCAAGAACGGTTCATCTTTATTTTATATCCCGAGAAAACCCCAAAAGCAACTTAGTGCATTTTTCCCAGCAGTGGTTTCCAGTATATTTTAGTGGCGACGAGGTCTACTGGAAGCGGAAGTTTTTATTTACTGGCTCCAAGTGAAAGCAGGTTTTTTTTAACATCTAGGTGACTGAGTGAATCACTGCATTGAACGGAAGAGGTAACAAAGTTGACAGTGGATCGGTACGAAAATTGGCGCGAGTGTAATTCACGGCGATCATTGCCGGTTTTACTCTATTTAATTGAAACGCCATAGTGTTTGTGGCGTCCTTTTTGGAGCACAATAGTTTTTTTTTAATTATTGCAATTGATACAAAACTGGTTTTGGTGGTTAAAATTATAAAATTGGTTATTGTTTTTTGTTTGTTTTTTCTTCTATTTAAAGAGTTTAGCGGAGTGATTTTCCACGACGGCAATCGGCTTCGGAACTAGCTTTGCCGTTCCCATCCACCGAGCGGTTCAGTGGTGCTTTTGGCTGGCATCGTGGTGAGAATATCATTTCGCGGTGAGTGACAGATATTTTATTGGCATTTCTGATATTTTATTCGTTTGCTGTTGCCAAGAAAAGACACGTAATTTATGATAAAGTTGCGCAAATTAGGTGGCGTCTTGATTGAACATTTAAAAATTTAATTTAAATTGTGGTGGTTTTACTTTTCGATTAATTAAACAAAAGCAAAGCAATCAATTTTAATAAGAGGAAGTGATTTAGCGCGGTTTTGTTCTATTCTTTTTGAAACAATGAGTGAATGGTAAATGATGGTTTTTGACTTTGTTTCAAGGTTAGATTGTTCTATTTTACTTTTCACTCATTCGAAGAAAAGCGGCGCATTTAATAATAAAAAAAGAAAAGTGATTTGGCACGCTTTTGTCTTATTATTTTAGAACAATGAGTGATTAACAAGTGGCTAAGTTTCAAGTTTATTTTTCTGGACAAAGAAAGTAGACACCACAAAACAGAAGAATTTCAATTGTGATTATCGTAAGCGAGTGAACGATATTATTTTATCTTTTTATTTTCAATTTTTGTTGTGAAGCGGATTAAAAAGAAATTATATTGTATAGTTTTTGGCAGATATGTCGTTCATTGTAGCCCCAAACATTGAGCCTTACCGAAAGGGTCAAACTTTTGCACACTAGCGGGGAGATGAACCAGCCCGAGGCTGTAAATCTCGATAATCAAGAAAAAGAAAAGCGTCTAGCGGTCCATTTCCGGGTGAAAAAGGTCAAGGATAGCGACAAAAAGGACCAAATGTTCATTCTCGGTGGCGATTATTTGTTGGGTGTCGCGGAGAAGCTATATCCAACGGAAGCTTTAATGGACGAGGTGGAGTATGAGACTCTAGTCCAAAAGCTTAAAGAGATGCTTGATAGGACCGATTCTGTCCTACCGCAAGCGATTTTATTTCTACGCTCAAGCTGCAAGCGGAGAATTGCGAGTTCGGCGACCAGAAGAATCGACTCGTCCTTGATCGGATACTGGTTGGTCTGTCGGACAACAATATAAAGCATCGCCTTCTTACGGAGTTTAGTACTAAATTCACGCTTGAGCAGGCGGAAAGAATGATCGCTACTTGGGAAATGGCTGCGACTCACACCAGGGCTCTATCGAACAATGAAAGCTTCGGTTTGGTGGTTTCAATCAATGATCGTCACCCTCTGACTGGAGGAAGGGGAGCAGTAATTCGGTGAATGCATGAGATGGCTGAAGGTTTCCGTCGTCCAGTGAAGAGTAGGCTAGGTGTGGGACCAGAAATGCGCCCTGCGGAGGAACGTTACCATTACTCATCGCGGCCTCGCTTCCCTTCTCACACAGCAAGGCGTAGAGACCAGTCAGCGGGTCCGTCCCATCAGCGAAATAGAGTGAGCTTGGCTGAGCGATTGGTTCGATTGAGGTCCATGGATTGGGACTCGGGCGGTAATGATTCAGATCATGGTTGGAAACGAGGCGATAACCACCGCCCATCACACTCAAATCAGGGTTATTAAGGATGGAAGCAGCACATCGGGCGTGCCAAGGCGATCATTGAGAGTCATCGAGGATGGTCGGCCGTTACTGACTGACAACGACATTCCAGGGACTGGTCGGCCGTTTCTGACTACCGTTGAACCCGCGATGGCACCCCAAGAAGAGAACGATGTCTGGCAGTTACCAGATCGGAGCGCTAGAGAGACCCCAGTGATATATTATATAGAAATACACAGAAAAAAATAATTAATTTTAACAAGCGCGTTAAATTTCCTCTAGTTTAATTCCAAGCCAACGGAGGCGTAAACAACGAAATTATTTGCAATCTTTCAAGCGTCATATAACAATGTATGCTTGAATCCATGTTTCATTAGCGAAGAATTGGGTTAAAGATGTTCCGTTCTTCTAGCTCCGACACCGCTTGTCAAAAGCTGCAGAAATCATTCCCCTCTTCTACTGACATTGGATTTTAATCCTAAGTACATCTTCCATGACAACGTCGCAAACGTTTATTATGACTTCACCCAAGCTGATTTCGTGGAAATGAATAACTTTCTCGCCGGCGTGAATTGGAACACGACCCTTGCAAACGGGGATGCGAATTCTGCTGCCTCGACTTTGTGTAACATTTTGCTGTACGCCGTTGATCAATTCGTGCCTAAGAAACTCAACCGTAAGCCTCCCAAACCTGCTTGGTCTAATTCCGACCTCAAACATTTGAAACGAGTTAAAAGGGCTGCTCTTAGGAAACACAGCAAATATCGCCCGGATTCTACGAGGACAAACTACGCACGCGCCAACGACGACTACAAACACCTCAATAACAGCTTATACAACTCTCATCAGTCTCAATTGCAGAGCCGTCTCAAAACGAAACCGAAAAGCTTTTGGCGGTTCGTGAATGATCAACGGAAGGAAACCGGCTTACCCTCCACCATGACTGACGGCACTCACGAAGCTGACTCTGTCGCGGATATCGCCAACTTGTTCCGTACGCAGTTTAGCAGTGTCTTCTGCGACGAAATGCTGGATGCCGAGGGCCTTGAAGCAGCTACTAGCAATGTTCCCCGTTTGTCTGTATTTGGATCTGCACTCACTATCCATAGTGATATGGTGATTTTAGCAGGGAAGCAGATGAAAAGCTCAACTGGATGTGGTCCTGATGGTATTCCTTCAATTGTCCTGCAGAGTTGCCTTAACACATTGGCTGTGCCCCTGGCTATGGTCTTCAATTTGTCATTAACTTCCGGTGTGTTTCCTGAATGCTGGAAAGAGTCGTTTGTTTTCCCAATACACAAAAAGGGAAGCAAACGATCCGTCACCAACTACCGTGGGATTGCTGCACTAAGTGCTGTATCTAAGCTATTCGAACTAATTGTTCTTCAAAGGCTGGTCCATGACTATTCACATACTATTTCTCCTGAACAACACGGTTTTATGCCCTAGCGCTCGACGGCGACCAACCTCACCGTATTTACATCGTTCGTCATCCGTGAAATGGAACGCGGTCATCAAGTAGACGCCATATACACAGATCTCTCTGCGGCCTTCGATAAAATGAACCATCAGATTTCAAATTTCCAAATACGACAAAATGGGGGTTCACGATCAATTGTTGAACTGGCTCCGCTCATACCTGACTGGTAGAACTATGTCTGTGAAGATCTCAGATTATGCCTCGTCCAGCTTCTCAGTAACATCTGGCGTTCCGCAAGGCAGCCACCTTGGTCCATTTCTTTTCCTGTTATATATGAACGACGTGAACTTGGTCCTCAGATGCCTGAAATTATCCTACGCGGACGACCTAAAGCTGTACTACGTCATAAAATGTCCAGAAGACGCCGATTTTCTTCAACAGGAACTACAAATGTTCGACGACTGGTGCCGGATCAACAGAATGTCCTTAAATGTATCCAAATGCTCGGCTATCTCCTTTGGCCGAAAACGTGCGATGTATCTCCACGAGTACATCCTTCGAGGAACACGCTTGAAACGTGAAACAACAGTCAAGGATCTGGGAGTAATACTCGACTCCAAACTGTCATTCGAGAATCACATTGCCTATATTGTTTCTAAAGCTTCATCGCAGTTAGGATTCATCTTCCGCTTCGCAAAAAACTTCAAAGACGTTTATTGCCTGAAGGCGTTATACTGCTCTTTGGTTTGTCCTTTTTTGGAGTACTGTGCTGTCGTTTGGTCCCCTTTCTACCAAAATGCAGAGGATCGAAGCTGTTCAGCGAAGGTTTATACGCTTTGCTTTGCGACATCTTCGTTGGCAAGACTCTCGCAGATTGCCAAGTTATGAAAGTCGGTGTAAGCTCATCAGCCTGGAATTGTTGGAAGGGAGGCGTATGGTGGCCAAAGCGTGTTTCGTTGGTGACCTCTTTCAGGGAAACATCGACTGTTCAACTTTACTTGGTCTCTTGAACATCAACACTCGACGACGAAACCTACGTTTACAATCTTTCTTTATAAACCGGCACTCAAGGACCAACTACGGCAAACACGAACCTGTGCTAAGCATGTGTCGCGTTTTCAACAGCTGTTATAACGTGTTTAATTTTAATGTATCTCGTGATGTTAATAAGCGTTGTTTCCGAAGATGTATGTGTTAGTTATTGTATGTAATTAAGTGTTATCTAGTTGTCATTGGGATAAACATTTTTGTCTGTTGACGAATAAATAAATAAATAAATAAATAAATAGAAATATCCCATTCTTTTCGGACAAAAATAGCATTCCCTTTATGTGCATTAGAAAACGCAGAAAATTCAATGTTTCTTTTTATCTGTGTTGGAACAGGAAAAGGAAAATTTCCGTCAGAGCTGGTAGAGCTTTCTGGCCTACCTAGGCGATTAAAAAGAATTAGAAAACCTAGAATAGAAAGTAAATTTGAATATTTTTAAGACGATTTTGAATTTTTGTTCATTCGAATGTGTTTCTTAAAGGGGGAAGAGCTGATGTATATTGTAACACAAATTGATTCTTTACACCTAAGCGTGTATACAGGGCTGAATTAAATTATAAACGAGATCGTTTATTTACACCTTAGCGTGTTTACGAATTGACAGGTCTGCGCTGCGCGCAACACTGTCGTAGTTTAGGAAAAAACAATAAACAAGACCAGAAGTTTTTTTCCGATCGATCACTCATCAAAGACGGTTCATTTTTTTATATCCCGCGAAAATCCCAAAAGCAACTTAGTGCATTTTTCCCAGCAGTGGTTTCCAGTATATTTTGCTTTCAAATCTTTACAATTGAAACCAAACAAATTATTTTAATTTTTTGAGTTTTATTACGATCAACAATCAGACGTTCTTCGAACCGTTTTATGATACCAGACACCGTGGAATTCGCGATTCCCTAAATACGAGGGCTGTATGTCCCCCAAATACGAGGGCTGTATGTTAAGTACCCGTGTTTAGCAACTGATAGCATCACTGACGCAAAATTGGTATGGCATCATTTAACGCCATCTTTGAAACAATAGGTGTCAAAATTTTAGAAAGATTTCTTGAGTAGTTTTGTTTTTATAGCTGTTGAAAGTATGTTCGCTTTTGTTTGCAACCATGGAGAAAGAGCAATATCGATCGGTGATTCGCTTTCTTTTTTTGGATGAGAAGATGTGTGAGGAAATCAAAGTGAAGTTGAATACCATTTATAAGGACCATGAACCTTCGATGACTACCATCAGATATTGGGATAATGAATTCAAGCGGGCCGAACATCCGTTTTTTTAAGGAAGAGCGTCTGATTGTTGTGTTTGATTGAGGTGACTATGGAGTATATGGTTAACAAAATTCATGATATCGTGTTAGCAGATCACCGGGTGAAGATCAGAGAGATTGCTGACATTGTAGACAACTGAACGCATACAAAATATCCTTCATGAAAAATGAGGTATGAGAAGCTATCCGCGAGATGGGTGCCGCTCATAATCACAGAGGAGCAAAAACGGAATGGCATGACAACTTCAGAGCACTGTTAGGACATTTTTAAGCGCAATCCGAAAGAGCTTCTGCGGCGTTTCGTGACTCTTGACGAAACATGGATCCATCACTACACGCCTGAAATGAAAGGACAGTCAAAACACTACATGGGCTTCATCCGGCGAACCTGCTCCAAGGAAGGCGAAAACGGTTCCATCGGGCGGAAAAATCATGGGTAACGTTTTTTGGGATTCGTGAGGCATCATATTTAACAACTTTTTTGAAAAGGGATGGCCATTCACGGGGCAGAACTATGCTGATTTATTGCTTTTCCACCAAGACAACGCACCAGCTCTATCAGAAATCGTCACAACAAAACTGGGCGAATTGCGCTAGGAATTGCTGCCTCATCCACCGTATTCTCCAGATTTGGCCCCATGCGACTTCTTTTTGTTTGCAAATAGGAAAAAATGGCTTGGCGGAAAGCGATTCTCGTCAAGCGAGGAAGTCATTGCCGCAACAGAGGCCTGTTTTGCGGAACTCGACAAATCATATTTTTTGGAAGGCTTGAATAAGTTGTATCGCTGGACTAAATGTATCGAGTTAAAAGAAGACTATATTGAGAAAAAAGTTTAAAAAATGTGTTTTCTTGCCTCATACAGCCTTCGTATACTGTGCACGTCACTGTTTCTCTTCTGACTTACCAACAAAAAGTAAACTACACCGGGCTGCTGTCGCTACTTCTCCGAGCAAGGAGCACCAACCGTTGCTTCCGTCAAAGTTTTTGCCCTTTGTCCTCTCCCATCAGCGAATAAGGCGGGCGTTCAATTTGGTAAAGGAAAAAAAAAACAATTTCAAAAATTACATGCAAATTCGCGTAGTTAAACGAACAATGACAATAAAGTGGAAGATTGTCTCAATTCCAACGGATCACTTGGGATGGTCGACGAGGCATGGTTAAGGAAAACATTTCAGTACAACACCATCCAAACGGAGCGTTCATAAGCGACCGCGCCGCGGCTCGCCGGAAAGCCGGAAATAAGCACCACCAGAGATGATGCGAAAAAGTAATTTAAATAATGTAAAATGTATGCAATAAGTGTGACAAAATTAAAGACCACATTGCCACGTGGCCGTTAGCGGAAGCAAATGCGTACACAGGAAATAAAACTTCAAGTTGGAATTTTTGGGGAAGCCGTGGTTCTCTTCTTCGTAGATTGCACTCATGTCAACAGTGAGCAGAATGCCGTTGCACAAAGCCGAACGTATCCTGAAGAAATTTATGCTATTTTGAAGACTTACTTCAAACATGACAAACATATAGTTTCCAGATAGGAGAGTTGCGAAATGTATCGGTATCGTAGTTTTTATTTTGCCACAATGAAAAATCCTTATCATTTTAAATGAATATAAATAGATTTATGCGATATGTTGAATGAGCATGTAAGTAATAAGTAATTTAACAACTTTTGACTGAGCCAAAACCGTTAACATCTCAAGTCTCTAGAGAGTTAAAAAAATCCATTTGTCCTCTTTAACCCCATTGCACATTTTCAGAAATGTTGTCGAAACCCACTTGGATGTCGATTTGGCTTCAGTATGATAATAGATTAGAGTTTTCCCTTACAAAAGCCATACTTTTATTTCATACCCAACTAATTTCATAATAAGTTTCCGCTCATATATAAAGTGTAACTAGTTTTAAGTCAAATTCTACATTCAAATTGGAATTTTGTGTTAGTTCCAATGTCGTTGTTGAATGTATAGTATATCCAAGGAAATTTATAAAAACAACCATGTTTCACAAGTGTGTCTTTCGAACGTGCTCAGTCTACCCGTGTGACCATTACTTGCTGCTTTAAGATTCTTACGAAGAAGCGTACCCTCACACAATTGCAAACAATTGCAGCACCAATGTGATTCGGGTTGATCTCCTCTGCTGGTGGGTGTCAGGCAACCATTTCTTTGGATTGCGAAGAGTGTCACGGTCTTGACATCAGCTTAGTCCCGCACGTAGGATCATTGTGTTAAACTATTTAAATTAATAAAGGATGAAATTGAAACTCCTGTGCCATAGCGTGTGAAATTTCGTGCACATCGTTTACATCTGTACATGCATCCAGCAGTACCAACAGTACTACCATCGTTCCCAGAATGTGATGGCTTTGGCGGTTGTATGTATCTACCTGGGTGTTCAATTGCAACCGAGTACATTCAATGGTGTTTGTCCGTCGCTCAGACCGTCCACCTGTAACTATTTGAATTTTGCACCTGAACCGATTCCTGACACATCCCAGAACACAACTACAAATGTGTATGTACTCATTTATATATGTTTATATATAATAACATATTCTCGGGTGACCTGGTCTCTCCACGCATCCGTCCACCTTTCGCGGCTTGCTCAAACTAACACCTACGCCACCGTGCCCGGCAGGGGATACCACAGATGTGTGTCCGGAGATAACTGGAACGTGCAAAGCTCGCATAATGGCAGCTGTAAATCGTAATTATGCTGTGGTTTTGTACTGTGATTTACTTGGTTCTGTGTGTGTTGTCTGCAACAAATTAACTCCCCCGGTGTGACGCTGAAGAGTGGCTGCCAACTCTGCCGCCGGAGGTTGAAAATTGAGATAAGACCATTTTTTACCCTCCCCGACCATCATCGCTTGGGTTGGCACGAATAAATTGTTCTCAACAGGAAGGTGCAATGCGTAAATAAGACGTATCCTTTGAAATATGATTGCAGAAGGACAGCTCTAGCAAATTGAGCAGTATGTCTGCGGTCGGAAAAAAAGGTTGGTCGTAATGAAATTGTGATTATTTTAATCAACAAATAAGGGTAATTATAAGGACAAATCGAGTTCTTTTTATGTATCGTTCTACAGAAGGGAACGTTATTATTTCCTTGACAGTTCTAAGTGCTGGCATAGTAAAGTTTGCATTGCCAAGGTTCATCAATGCATTCATCGTGGTCCTACACTGGCATTTTGCATATTTGTCATGCTGAGTCGAAGACCTGCGGTCCTCCGAGCCCTGCGGACCTCAAATCTACTAGACTTACTTTGAGAAGTGTATGAGTTGGTAATAATACTATCATATACTTCTATTCGTATGTAAAAATGCTTTGCAATGACGGTGAGCGGACGACATGGACATTCTTCATTCTTTTGGTGTTATCATGCTTGATAGTATTACGTTTATTATTATTAAACCTTTAATTTTAATAATATATTTATAATTATATATTATATTCAATTTAATAATATTATTATTACTAAAATTGTTAAACGTTAATTAATATTATCGTAAATTTGGCGTTTAAGATGGGTGATGTTTTCATATTTTTTCGTGTAAGTGAGCAGGTTTCAGGATAGCGTGTAAAAGTTTATGTTGATGTTTTTAAGAAATTATCAACTAATGAAAAACTTGTCATCATGCCCTAAAATATATACTTTTGCCACCTCTGTACCGTAAACTTACACCTAAAACGGTATAAAATGATCAGATCCATTGCATGGCTTAAGTTTTTTTTTATCTGCTATTCAGACTCATTAGACTCATTCTGAGCTTCTTCGCGCTTCTTTACTTTTTTTACCCTTCTTACATAGAAGGGTATTGTAATCGCTTGACAATCCGTCTGCCTCTTCGAGGTCCACATGGCCAAGTTTGATATACAATTAGATCCAGCTTAACTAGTAAGCCAAATGTCTCCTTGTGTGAATGTGTTTTTTTTTTTTTAGGCGGGATGGAAAATTTGCAACCAGACACCTAAAGAACTCAGGGTGTGGGGATGAGGGTGCCAACTCCTCGACCCACTAAAAACCCACTCGTGCCTTTAGCCCTGGACCCTCCCCGGAACCACCTTTCGGTATTACTTCGGGGAGGGGGCTATTGTGCTTGTTAAGCACCCACTATGTCTAACTACTTAGGGCTTTAGTAGTTAGGTGGTCCCTGCGACCTGCCTTTGGTCGTTTCGCCATTTTTGTTGGAGATCAAGGATGATCTGGGAGGCTGCTACGCATACCGCGTCCCAGACGTCCCGGTCTTGACACATCCTCTGGACCAAGTTATCCGGAGTCGTGTCGTGACCGCATACGGCCATCATGCCGGATCTCGCGCCGTCGAAGCGAGGACATGCGAAAAACACATGTTCTGCAGTTTCTTCGACTCCCGCGCACTCACTGCATGCGGAGGACTGTGCATGCCCATATTTGTGCAGGTATTGTCTAAAACAGCCGTGGCCAGACAATATCTGCGTTAAGTGGAAGTTCACTTCACCGTGTCGCCTACCGACCCACCCGGTTAATTCCGGGATTAGTCGGTGGGTCCACCGACCTTTGGTGGAGTTGTTCCATTCCCTCTGCCACTTAACCATGGATGCGGCTCTAGTGGTCTTTCGGATACCTCTTGTTCCACGTTGCTCGAAGCACTCTACGTCCTCTTTTATGACAATGCCTATTGGCATCATCCCCGCTAGGACGCAGACCGCGTCGCGTGATACCGTTCGGTATGCACTCACCACTCTTAGGCACATAAGCCTGTGTGTACTCTCCAGCTTATTTGCGTAGCTCTTGGTACTCAAGGCGGTGATCCATGCCGGCCCGCCGTACCTAAGTATGGACAGGGCGACACTGGCCAGGAGTTTACGCTTACTCCCTTGCCCCGCCGGGCTTTTCGGACACCTGGGGGAAAATGCGATATAGCCATAGAGGCTTTCTTGCAAGCGTAATCGACGTGACTGACAAAGGACAGCTTGTCGTCGATCATAACCCCAAGATACCTCAAGAACTTCTTCGATTCTACTGTGCAGTTACCAGCACTAATCGTCGCATGTTGCTCCGATTTCCGATTGTTCACCACCGTGACCTCGGTCTTATGGTGGGCTAGCTCCAATTGCCTGGAGCGCATCCATCTCTCCACAATGCCAATGGAGTGTGAGGCCGTTAACTCGACCTCCTCGATGGATTCACCACATATCTCCAGGGTGATGTCGTCTGCGAACCCGACAATCTTCACCCCGCTCGAGAACTCAAGCCGCAGTACCTCGTCGTACATCGTGTTCCATAACACCGGACCCAGGATTGAACCTTGCGGGACGCCTGCGGTGATCTGCACACGTTTCTGGCCTGCCTCTGTATTATATACCAGTACGCGATTCTGGAAGTAGCTTCCGAGAATCTTGTACAAGTACCAAGAAACCTGAAGGCGTTGGAGCGAGTCGGCGATAGCCGCCCAACTGGCGCTATTGAACGCATTCCTCACGCCAAGGGTGACCACCGCACAGTATCGTTCTCCTCGCCTATTGCGCTGGATTGCCACCTCGGCCGTCTTAGTGACGGACAGGATGGCATCCACCGTCGACTTCCCTTTACGGAAGCCAAACTGATTACTTGACAGACCGCCTATACCCTCCGTGTATGTTGTCAGTCTGTTGAGGATTACCCTTTCGAGCACCTTACCCGCTGTATCCAACAGACATATTGGTCTATATGCCGATGGATCTCCTGGTGGCTTCCCTGTCTTTGGTAGCAACAAGGGTCTGAATTTTCCAGGCGTCCGGGAAGACGCCCTCGTCCAGACACTTTTGCATCACCACCCTGAACATTTCGGGATCCAGCAAGATAGCCGTCTTGATGGCCAGGTTCGGAATACCATCCGGTCCCGGCGCTTTGTTCACCTTTAGCGACTTTGCTATCGCAATGAGTTCGTCATTCGTCACCGTCGCCTCGTCGCCGACCCCCGTTGTGCCGTTGTCGGTGCCCACGTGGTCACGGGTGTTCGGCTGAGCCGTCCACCCTTCCGTCGCTATGACAGCGTTAAGGTCTGGGATACTGGAACGCTGGTCATGGGACACGTCTACGGCGGCGGGGGCCATGGACTTGGGTCGTGGCTCGGAAAGAGTCCCCCAACGATCACCTGCAGCTGCTCTGGTGAACGCTCGGTTGGAGCCGCCGATCCTCTGGTTTTGGCCATTACAACCCGGTAGGCGTCACCCCACGGATTCGTATTGGCCTTCTGACACAGACCCTCGAAGCAGGCTCGCTTGCTGGCCTTTATCTCCCTCTTTAGTGCGGCCTTCGTGGCGACTAGCGCCCCTCTACGCTCGATTCTATCGGTGTCTGACCGTGCTCTTTGCACCCTCCGTCTTGCGTGGAGGCATGTTCTTCGGAGGTCGGCGATCGACTCCGTCCACCAATACACCGGCGATCTTCCATTCCTCGGTTTGACTTCCCTCGGCATGGTCGTATCGCACGCTCGTGTAAGTGTCATAACGAGTCTTTCGCCGCAAGGTTCCTGGGTTTCGCGTAAGTTTCGTTCCCTCTCAAGCGCCTCTTTAAAAGTCTCTACATCAAAGTAGGACGTCCTCCATCTGCGGGCGAATGGAGTGGATGTTCCTCCTTCCGCACGCTGCCTTGTATTGTGGACGATACAATAACGTACCGCCAAGTGGTCGCTATGGGTGTAGCCATCATCCACCCTCCAATTGATAACTAGCCCAGGACTGCTAAATGTTATATCGATAATCGATTCCGCTCCGTTTCTATGGTAGGTACTCTTGGTACCCACGTTGGCTAGGTCCACATTGAGCCTAGCCAAGGCCTCCAGAAGAATCTGGCCCCTAGGGTTGGTAAGGCGGCTCCCCCACTCGAGCGCCCAAGCGTTGAAGTCCCCCGCTATTACCAACGGGTTCAGGCCAGTTAGCTCCGTTGTCATCCGATCGAGCATATTGGAAAACTGTTCGATCGACCACCTTGGCGGTGCGTAGCAGCTGCAGAAGAACACTCCATTCACTTTTACAACCACGAAGCCTTCGTTTGTGTTGGACACAACCTCCTGAACCGGTAACTTGCCCGTCGTCCATAATGCCGCCATATTAGACCTGTCCGCAAACCAGTTCCCGTTGCCGGATGGGATGCGGTATGGGTCGGAAATTATGGCGATATCCGATGCCGACTCGCTAACTGTCTGACACAGCAGTTGCTGGGCTGCATCACAATGGTTCAGGTTTAGTTGGGTTACCTGCATTACGGTTGGCTCGTTGGTATACCCTAAACGGCCGGGCACTTGCCCCCCCCCCCATGACGTGCTTATCGTCCGGTTTCCCGGCGCACATCAAGCATTTGGGGGGACCTTTGCAATCCCGCGCCTTGTGGCTAGTGCTGCCACACCTTCTGCACATGTTGCTCCTATCTGGGCCTTTGCATTCCCAGGACATGTGCCCGCTCTCTAGGCATCTGAAACATGCCTTCGGCGGCTGGTGCAGGCTTAGTGGGCATATTGACCATCCCACCTTCACCTTCGCCACTTTCAACGCCGCGTCTGCGTCGACTGCCGCTACCCTCAAGGTTGCCACCTGGGTCCCAAGTGGACCCTTCCTCAGACGTATGTCTGCGGCGGCAACCTCGACCTTGCACTGTTCCTTCAGTGCAGTGGAGATCTCGTCTGCCTCGGTGATCTCATCCAGGTTTTTACACTGGATCGTCACCTGCGAGACGAGGGCGCGCACCTCCACACCCTCACCTAAGGCCTGTTTTGCCAGGTCTCTATACGCCGGGCCCTTAAGCGTTGTCGCTTTTTTAAGCTCCAGGAGCATTTCACCGGTGCGGGTACGGCGTATACTCCGCACATCGGCGCCTAGGCCTGCCAGTTTAGCGTCCCCGCGCATCGCTTTCAAGACCTCGGAGTACTTAGACGCCTCGGTCTTAACGATGAGGGCCTCTCCGCGGAAACGCTTGCGGGCCACCTGTCGCTTATCTTTTTCTTTTCTTGTTTTATTCCTCTTTTTTCTTACTTTATTCCATGGGGCTTCCCTGCCTCGCCTGGGGTCATCGCTTGTCCCCCTCCTAGCACTGGCATCTGCCTCCGTGCTGGTTATGGCTGTTGTTGTCGTTGGGGCCCTGCCGCTCGGGCCCCCTTCGGCGCTTGAGACAACGCGTGAGCTGGTCGTCGCGCTTTTCACGCTGGGCTTAGCGCCGGGGCCTCTCTCTTTGCGAGAAGCCGAAGCTGGTCGCGAGAATGGACCCTCTGACCCCGCCGCCACGTTCGCATAGGTTCGTTTCCCCTTTGGGGCTTCCGACACGATGCGCTTTTTAGAAGCGCCGGGTGCCGTCTCGCCCGGGGACTGCCTAGCCCGCTTGGAGGTCCCCGCCCCCATGGATAGGGTGGACTCTCCGACGGAGACGGATGGTTCCGTCTGCGTCTGCTTTGAGGCAATGTCCCTCGCCCTTTCGGTGGCCGCTAGCCGTGCCAACTATTTGGCACTTTGCTCGGCTAGTAGTTTGGCCTCCAGCTCCTCCCTCTCCTTGCATGCAGCCTGCACTGTCATGCGTAACCTAAGAAGGCTCAACTTTAGGTCTTTCGCAATGTTGTTGCGCGACGACGTAAAGTCGATGATCGCATCCAACTGCTCCGAGACCTCCATCACCTTAGGAAGGGTTTCCCGCATCCTATCCATGGCCCGGATCAGTCCTGGCCCATCCATGGCCACGCCTAGCTTGGTGCCACCTGCTTCCGATGCCGTAGCACTACCGCAGGTGTCACTCTTGGGTCTTGTGTGAATGTGTGTATACGCGTGTTTGTATGCCTATGACACGCCAAATGGATTGTATAATGGTCCCATTGAACGCTTTGAAAGTTTTGGAATGGGTTCACCGATTACGGAAACACCTCTGAAACGCATTCCAGTGAATATGGGTCGTTTTAAAAGTATGTATATTGACTGCCCAGGAGCAAATCGGCCACATCCAGACGTGTTCCGAGTTCACCACGGTTACTGACATAAACGAAAAACCAACGCGATCAGTAGCGCGCAAACCAAGCTGTTTTGCACTGTATTTGGAAGAAATGCCAATACCACACCCGAGCGTCTGCTCTACATGTCAAGAGCGGCCCAAAACAGCGGCCGTTCCGCATGTCAGAGGCGGCTGGAGCACCGTCCATGTGCCAGCGTTGGTCTCTAAATTCAGCTACAAAACAGGAATAGTGATTGCAAACTCGCTACGTGGAACTGCAAATCCCTCAATTTTGTCGAAAGCACCCGCATACTCTCCGATGTACTGTAGGTTCGCAAGTTTGACATCGTAGCGCTGCAGGAGGTGTGTTGAAATGTATTTATGGTGCGTACGTTTAGAAGTAATCATACCATCTACTAAAACTGTGGCACGACACTTGAGCTGGGAACAATTTTCATAGTGATGGGCGAAATGCAGAAGCGCGTGATCAACGAAAAAATGTGCAGGTTGAGGAGCAAGGGTCTGTTGTTCAAGTTCGGCATTATCAACGTGCATAATCAGCATTCTGGAAGCACTGATGATGATAAGGATGCTTTTTACGCGCAGCTAGAACGTGAATACGACCAATGCCTAAGCCATGACGTCAAGATCATTATAGGAGACTTGAATCCTCTGGTAGGCCAGGAGAAGGAAGGGTTTAGACCGATTATTGGAAAGATGAGCGCTCACCAACGGACAAACGACAACGGCCTGAGACTTATTGAATTTGACGCCTTCAAAAACATGGCTATTTATGGCACTTTTCTCCAGTACAGCCTCAATAAGGGTGTTCAATAAGTTCGAATACACTTTAAAAATGTGTTAAAACAATGAAAATACAAGATCTTCTTTAATGAGTCAATTTTTATTGAAGCAATGTTTATTGAGAACCTCTACGATATATTAGCTGGGAGCGACCCCTATTTGTGCTATATGACGAGCTTGAGACGTTTCACAAAAGAATCGCACGCGGCACGCACCTGGTCAATCGCCATCTCGTTCCAGATCTTGGAAATGAGCTTCTTAATTTGGTCCATAGTGCTCACTTAATGTTCGCTCTGCTTGGCCAGCATGAACGACCATACATAAAAGTCCAGGGGATTAAGATCCGGAGAGCTGGGATGCCACAAAGTCTTATCGAGAAAATCAGTCAAATTCTCCCGACACCAGGCTTGGATGATATTCGCCGTGTGAGCCGGTGCGCTGTCCTGTTGAAAGACGTAATGATCCTTTCACGGATTTTCATGTTTTTCTCGATAAACACCTGTGGGAGCTTCTCACGCCTGCATTCGCCTCCAAACCATCATCGACGTGGTGATCTGGAACCAGGGGATGTTTATGTGGGACGGAGGGATGCTGGCCAACGTCGGCGCCTATAGCCGATCATTTTGGACATCATTGAGCGGCTGTTGCAAGACAAAGAGTTTCTCATCAGAATACACGAACTCTCCCCAAGTAACACAAAACTGTTATAACTGGTTACAGTAACTTGATTGTAACTTAATTTTATTAAAGTTGAATTAAAGTAACTTCAACTAATTTGCAACAAGTGCGCTACTAGGGCTGACCTGAGTGCCACGAAAGTATTAGTTTGGCTCTGTCCAGCCTTTTCTTCGTTGTAGCCTCCGTTACCCCGGGAACCTTCCGTTTCTTGTACGGCTTGTATCTCAGGTCCTTCGTCATGATGGGGAGTCCCGATCGACGCATCCAGGTCAGCAGCGGTCTTTTGGATCGAGCGGTTCATTTTACGACGAACTTGTTCCCTCATCACCTTGATGGCTGTTGGCGTCCTCGCCGAACGCGGCCGCCCGGATCTCACACGGTCCTTGGCCGAGCCCGTCTCCCGGTACCGACGGATGGTGGTATAGATAAAATTCCGCTTCACCCCGTGGGATTTCAATCGCCGGATAATGTCGCCGGGTCGCTGAACTCTCGCAAACAACTTTACTACGACGTACTCCTTCATCGTGCGCGGTAAACAATCAACAAATGACAGCAAGTCGACACCGTACGCGTCGGTGAGCCTATATATGATGCTAAAGTGGACATCAATTACAATACACAGAATGCACATGCTGCGCACCTTCACAACGATGAAAAGTTGTATTCGAACTAATTGAACACCCTGTACACCGTAACCAGCCAGCATCGCAAATTGACCACGTTTTAATTGATGGACAGCACTTCTCCGACAATAGCAACGTCAAAACATATCGCAAACTTCGACCGAAACTGTTGGTCGATCTGTGACCAAAATTATCCGTCGTTAACAACGTACGGTACCGTCACCCACCACGGTACAATCTCGAACGACAGAAGCAATCAGATATTGTCAGATATTATCCTACGCGCAGAGGTGCGAGATGTGGTTGTGCTCCCGTCCCGAAACCCGTCTTAAAGAGTAATATAATATCAAAGCAATCATTAACTCCCCCACAGCTGAGAAAGTCGTCAGGTATGTGGAACAGAGACCATGGAATGATTGGTTCGACGATGCGTTTAGGGAGGTTTTGGAGCAGAAGGACACAGTGCGGGCAGTAATGTTGTAGCACGAAACCTGGCATAAACATTACCGTTATAGACGGAACCGACAACAGCAAACTTACTTGTTCTGGGAGAATAAACGCCACCTGGATGAAGCGGAGCTGCACCGCACTCAAGAAACACTGAAGTTCTATCTGAAGCACAACACATCTCGCAAAGGCTTTGTGCCACGAGCCGAAATGTATAGGGATAAGCATGGGGGCATTATGATGGGTGGACGTGCGGTGTTTGATAAGTGTAAGCATCACTAAAACGAACAGCTAAATGGCTAAACAAACAGCTAACGCAGAGGAGCAAGACAGCGTAACAAATGACTGATGAGAAAATTTAAGGATACTATCCAACAGCTCAAGAATAACAAGACGGCTGACAAGGCTAGTGAAAGTTTGACACAAATCCAAGATGCCCGTCATAATGTGTAAAATATACTTCAATATGGGTAGTTTTGGAATGAAAATGGTGTGAAGAGGTCAAAAAACGATAAAGGCCGTTCACACCAAAATCCGGACCTTCAAACAATATTTTAGAACAACAGCATGTTTTTGATTCATATTATTTATTTCATTTTATAGATGTGATACTCAACACAACTGCATATAAAGGTTAAATTGCACTCGTCCTCAAAAACAAGTCTATCAACCGATTGTCTTGAAATATTCAGGGAATAAAATACAATGTATAATCTTGGTTAAGGTATTTTTATTTCACTGTATTTCTCTACCAAATCCAAAAGCCCGAACTTTCTTCTTAATATCACGCATAAGATTTCGTGCAACCTTGAACCGACATTTTTTTCCGCTTTCAACCATGACTTTAACATTTACTGTTCTGTAGTTACAACTTTAGGATGCCTACGAAGTTCGCGCTTCATTATAGCCCAATAATTTTTCTATTGGCCGCAACTCTGGAGAGCTTGGGGATTAAGATCCTTCGGCACGAAATTGACACCATTCGTCTTGTACCACTCCAGAACATCCTTGGAGTAGTGACGTGTGTTTACGTGTGTTTCATCGTCCATGATGCAGCAGTGTGGTTTCGTCAACATTTGTGTGTACAGCTTACGCGCACATGTTTTAGCTGTCCTATTCTGTTTTTCATTGCGGTTTGGAGCTTTCTGAACTTTGAATGAACGGAGCCCGGTTCGTTTCTTGGCTTTCTGCACGCAACTTTTGGTCAAGTGCAGCTTTTTCGCGACATCCCGAACGGAACAGTTGGGTTTGCGTTTAAAGGCAGCAACAACTCGCTTGTGATCCTTCACGCAGTGCGGAACACTTTTTCTACTTCTCATCTTCTGCCGATCGACAGTTAAACGTTCCCCGAAACGTTTTATGACACGAGACACTGTAGACTGGTGAATTTTCAACATCTTTCCGATGACTCGGTGCGAAAGAAGTGGATTGTCGAGGTGCGTGTGCAAAATGTTCTCACGCACTTGCTGTTCCTTCGACTCCACTTTCGAAACTACGACACATTTCAAAATGAAACTCACGCAGTGTAAACAATACACGCTGAGGTCATTTCACTCAAAATTTCGATGAAATCAACCTAAAGGGCGAAATGTTACAGCTTATTGAAAGTGATGCAATTTAACTGTGGACACCCTTTAGATTTATATGGATTTATTTCCATAAGCTGTTGCGCGCACTTTCTTATTCACTCCGTTCATCAATCTTTGCACGGTGTCCTTGTAAATTTTCTTCGAAGCAGTAGGTCACTTAGAGCGAAATTTCTGGGTCGTTGATATCTCTCCACCAAGCTTTTTGAGATTTCCCTTGACCATTGACCAGTAGGTTTCAATCGGGAGGAGCTTTGGACAATTTGGTGGATTACAGTCCTTGGGAACGTAAATAACGTTATTTTGCTCATACCAAGTGATTGTATCTTTAGCGTAATGACAGCTAGCCAAATCTGGCCAGAACAAGGATTGAGTCACATGTTTTCTCAGGAAAGGTAAGAGCCGCCTTTTGAGGCATTTTGTCGGTAAATCTCAGCGTTTACGGTACCTGTGGTTACGAAAATCTAAGATTTTAGCCCACAGGAACATATTGCTTGCCAAACGAGATATTTTTCAGGGAATTTGGTTTTATACTTCCGTTTCAGATGTTCAGGGGCATCTTTTCGGCTAGTTGCAGTGTAAAATTCCGTTCCCGAGAGATATTTGATTTTTTTGAAGCAGTACGTTTCGTCATCCATGACAACACAATGGAATTTTGTGAGAAGTTGTTCATGAAGCTTTCTGGAGCGTGGTTCTACCGATTTTTGTTGCTTTGCGATACTGGGTATGTTTGAGCTTTGAATGATCTCAATCCAGCCTTAGACTTCACTTTTTGCACAAAACCGGTTGACATTTGCAATTTTCTCGCAACTGTCCGTGTTGACACCTTCGGGTTGGCCTGAAAAGCAGCAAGAACTCATTTTTCCTTCCTTGTGTTGCTTTGTCCATGTTCACCACCACTTCCAGCTTTCCTTTGGACAGTAAAACCCTCTTTATGACGTTTATCACATCTGCAACAGTTGATTTTGGCACATTTAACGATTTTGCGATGAATCGAACAATAAAATTGGGATTTTCCAAATATTTGTGCAAGATAGATTTCCTGCGTGCTAGTTCAGACGTTGCCATCTTGAATACAGAATGCGCTTTTGCAAACAATTGAGATTTCCAAAAATGAGTCTACGTGGTTTATGAACAGGCCCTTACATGTTACGGAAAGCACCAAACCGGAACGAAAAACAAAACACGATAGCCAAAACTCGCGCCCAAACTTCTAGCAATAGTGATGCGTCATGTTGACAATATCTAAAGCAAAAAAGGGGGATATTTGACAATAGATATAAAAATTGGTCGCAGCGATGAAGATACCCGACATGGATTTAAAAAAAAAAACCCGCGCCAGGGAGCTGTACCGAGAGTGTCTGTCGTGATGGACGACGGGGCTTACATCAAGGCGGACAGTAAGCAATTGCCGGGGCAGGAGTATTACGTTGCCACATCAGGGTTGGCCGTTCCTGAGGAGCGAAGAAAAAAGAAGGTAGATAGGCATACTTTTACTTTCTTAGCGTTTCAAGCTTATTGCTTTCAGAATTAGCTTATTGCTTGCTCTCAACTTAGTGTTCTATATGCACTTCCACAGTTATTAACTGGGAGCTTTCAATCACATGTAGCATTGTTTGCATTAGTATGGTTGTTTGGCAAGTACAAGCATACCCTAGGCCCAGGGAGTCGAGCAATTTTCCTCAACAAAAAAATCCTAGACCAGACCGGTAATCGAACCCAGCCACCTCCAGTATGGTGTAGCTTTGTAGCTACGCCTTTGCCGACTGAGCCAAGGGAGGCCCCCTACGTCAATAATTGGCTCAAATACGCATCACTGCTGGTGTTACGGCGAACCAAGTGGTGAAGAACTGGAAACATCGATGGTGTTGAATTTCTCTTCGTATTAAAGGGCGATACGGTCAAAATTTGGTCAATATCAACTTGACGTATTTCTTTCAATTTTGCATTTAAAAAACCTGAACATTCCTCATTTTGAAGGTGTGTGTGTGTAGAATGTTGCTCCTATTTTGATTTTGGAATTCACTCTTCAGTTGTCAAAATGCCGTCCAAGCAAGAAGAGCAGCGTATCAAAATTTTGCTCGCGCATCGCGAAAATCCGAGCTACTCGCACGCAAAGTTGGCAAAATCGCTAAAAGTTGCCAAATCAACCGTTACAAATGTAATTAAAGTGTTTGGGGAACGTTTGTCGACAGCCAGGAAGTCTGGATCGGGGGGAAATCGAAAACCGGAAGCCGCTGAGACGACAAAGAGAGTTGCCGGTAGTTTCAAGCGAAACCCTAACCTATCTCTCCGAGATGCCGCAAATAAGCTGGGTGTATCGTCTACAACCGTGCATCGAGCCAAAAAACGAGCCGGACTATCGACTTACAAGAAGGTAGTGACTCCAAATCGCGATGATAAACAAAATACGACGGCCAAAGCGCGATCCCGGAGGCTGTACACGACGATGCTGACGAAGTTTGACTGCGTGGTAATGGACGACGAAACCTACGTCAAAGCCGACTACAAGCAGCTTCCGGGACAGGAGTTTTATACGGCAAAAGGAAGGGGAAAGGTAGCAGATATTTTCAAGCACACGAAACTGTCAAAGTTCGCAAAGAAATATCTGGTTTGGCAAGCCATCTGTACCTGTGGCTTGAAAAGCAGCATTTTCATAGCTTCCGGGACTGTCAACCAAGAAATTTACGTGAAAGAGTGTTTGAATAAACGTCTGCTGCCTTTCCTGAAGAAACACGGTTGTTCCGTACTGTTTTGGCCGGATTTGGCATCTTGCCATTACGGTAAAAAGGCCATGGAGTGGTACGCCGCCAACAACGTACAGGTGGTTCCCAAGGACAAGAACCCTCCCAACACGCCAGAGCTCCGCCCAATTGAGAAATACTGGGCTATTGTCAAGCGGAACCTAAAGAAGACCAAAAAACTGCTAAGGACGAGCAGCAGTTCAAGGCAAACTGGCTTTCTGCGGCGAAGAAGGTGGACAAGGTGGCTGTACAAAATCTGAAGGCAGGGGTCAAGCGTAAGGCCCGGCAATTCGGATTTGGAAAAGCGGAAGCCTAACTGAATATTTTTCCTGAATTTTATACTAATTGAACTTGAAAAAGAAATTTAATTTGATTTTTTAAATAAACGATTTCACCGATTTACACGCGTTTTCCCTTGACCAAATTTTGACCGTATCACCCTTTATTGCACGCCAACACAATGAAAAAGAGTGTCCGTGTCCATGTTTTGCTGGGCGGGGGGATTTGGTTCCAAGTTTCTGGGTACTTTTTTAATTAAACTTTTCCGGGGGCGGGGCGGGCTTAGGGGTAAGGCCCCGGTGGTCGGGGGGTGATAAGAGGGGGGCCGTGTCTGTGGTTCGGACGGGTGGGGCTCCGGCGCGGGTGGAGTGAGACGTGGTGGGTGGGGGGATTATAGGTGTAAAAATTGGGGTTTAAGGTGTGGAGGGAAAGACGTGTGGGTGGCTTTGGTTATTAGGGGCGAGGTAGTTTGTGGTTTTGGGGTGGAAAAAAGTTGGTTTGTTGATAAGTCTTTGGCTTTTTTCTTGCTTAAACTCGCTACCTACCGTAAATTAGTGTAATTGGCTGCACGACAACCCAGAAATTCGCGTGGGCTCGCACATAGAACCACCCACAGTTCTATAGACGACCCGAATGTGAATGAATGCTCATTTATTTTTATTTATTTTTCAACATCTCCAGCTCAGCTGTACTGACTGATAAAATAACCTACCCTATCTAACGAGAGTCTTAAACTTATTTCTCGTCATATTATAATCAAAATGATGGCTTACTTCATTAATTCTTCGGAGACATCATTGCAGTGGATGATTTTCACCGAAGACTGTTCGGTGCCTCGGAATCCACAGAAGCTGTTGTTGTCGGGAACTGCGAGCAGGAACAAACAAGTTTATTTGTTGCAGAAGATGTGTGCTGTCCAAGCGGTTGCTCAATACATCGAATGCAAACAATCTCTGCAAGTAAATCCTCCGCTGGTGAAGAGGCTCTAGGGTTGTGAGTTGACATCGGTGTTCATATGGAGGTAGTCGGAGAGGGTCGTTCCACGGCAGGTTGCGCAGGGCAAATCTGATGAAGCAACGTTGAACTCTTTCTAGCCGGTCAGCGTGTACAGCATGATAGGGAGCCGATGTAATCGATGTATATACTGTCAACCTGGCATCGGTCTTCGAGACTACTGTTGAGAGTGCTGACGTATGACATAAGGTTAGTGATGGTGGATCGATTTTTTACAAAACCGTGCTGAAATTCGAAAATGACAGACTGAGAAGCACTATACGTTTTGTCGTGAATAATCGATTCCAAGACCTTTGAGATACAGCACAGAATTGAAATAAGACGATAGTTTTCCACGCAGTGTGTGCTATCAGATTTGTTTCTAGGCGTTACCGCAGCCAGTTTCCATGCATCAGGAAAAACTCCTTCTGACAAAGAAAGGTTGAATACACCGTGTCCAATATATTCTCATACACTTTTTCCTTGCATTGGTGTCGTGCAATTACTCAACATGCTTCACGTATGTGTTGGTGTAGTTTTGCACTAAGCGGACTGCAGGAGTTGTTAAAGTGGTCAGGGAACGGATTAGACGAAAATCACAGCGCTCTGTACGTAAAATGGCCGCAGATCTGAATGTTTCGAGATCGTCAATGCACAATATACTGCAAAATGACCTCGGATTCAAAGCTTTCAAGAAACGTAAGGTTCACGGAGTTTCGGAACCTTCCAAGCAGAAACGACTCGAAAGAGCAAGTCTGCTTTTGTCGTGGCACGGTGGGGAAGAATTTATCTTTTCCGACGGAAAGTTATTCGTCTTGCAACAATCCCACAATATCCAGAACGACAGATTGTGGGCTCTCTCTTCGAGAACTGTTCCAGAGAGTGATAGGAATATTCCACGGTTCCAGAGTGCTGCGTCAGTGATGGTTTGGGGAAGAATTTGCAAGCGAGGCAAATTACCACTAGTTTGCATCGAAAAAGGCATTAAAGTGAATTATAAAACGGAAGTTTTGGAGAAAGTTTTCAAGCCATCGCATACTGAAAATCTCGTTCAGGGCTGGTGCCGAGAAAACTTGACCGACTATTTGGACAAGAATGAATGGCCTCCCAGTTCACCAGATCTGCATTCCTTGGATTATTTCGTATGGTCATACATGCTGGCGAAGGTAAATGACCACAGGGCGTCTAATATGAACCAATTCAAAACCGTAATCAAACGAATTTGACACGAAATGCCGATGGAAGTCGTGCGTGTCGCCAGTGACGGTTTCGAAAAACGTCTGGAGCTGGTCAAGAAGGTTAAAGGCGGTGTTATTCCAAAACATATTCTGTAGTTGATCAGTATTCTTTTGCAATATAATGGGTAACGTTATCAATAAAATCTGGATTATCGATTTGAAATAGAGTTTTATTTTGTATGAGAATGTATTGGACACGGTGTAGATCAAAGTTATTTCGCTCGTGGTTGCGCCAATCTGCTGGCTACAAATTCATCACTTGCTTGGTTGACCGACTGCATAACTAAGGGCCGCCAAGCAACGGTTGCCTTGCCAAAGGCGATAGAGTCTTCACCTATCCTGGCCCATGGTTGCTCACCAGAGCACCCTCCAGGGTACATGTCATCGCCAGATGCCAATTCAATACTGGCTCATTGTCGCTCTGAACAGCCCCAAGGCGGTCGAGCGAATGAAGCATTTTGCGAAGGTTTAACGGCCTCCCCAAACTGCAGCGTTTTTTCCGCCGCCGCAGCGGAATCGCGGCGTAAAAATTGCCGCGATGAGATTAAATGGCGATTAAAAAACACATCGCGTCGGTTTGTGCGCTCTCATAAGCCGCCATGTAATCTCATCGCGGCGATTTTTTCGCCGCGATTTCGCTGCGGTGCACAGTGGTTCCAATTTAGAAGAAACGCGGCCAAAAATAGAATTTTTGAGAATTTCTTTATAAAATCATGAATCTTTTATAAATTTTGGAGCGCTGAGTTCAAATTTGATGTCAAAAAGACCGGATTAATCCACCTTGCAGCGATAACTGAACTTTTTATCCTTCTTACAAAGAAAAGTGTTCATATCGCAGGAGTTTTTCAAAAACCACTAGATCGAACCAGACCGAAAAAAAGCTGTTGAATATTTTTGGAATCGGTCAACTGGTTCTGAAAATATCGCCGGGAAGTGTTTTGGTGAATATGGATCATGTGTCTATAATCAGCCTGAATTGTTTTAAATCCATCATTCATCACCTCAAATCACATGAAAATTTGATACCAAGATCAATGTCAGTAAAACTGAGTAACCAGTACCATTGGTACATCACATACTGACATGTTCCGGGTACCCCCGGGGAAGTGGCCAGTTTCTGACTTGGACTAAAACCTGTTATGCGACACCTCAAATCACAAGAGAAGTAAAAATTAAGTTCTTTGCTTGTCTTGTTTGGAATCCAAATCAAAATTGGCCACCACTGCCGACATGTTTTGAGTTTTAGATGAGATGCACACAATAACAGTGAGCTCCGACATAGGTATAAGTTAGGTACATTAATTACAGCTTTAACTACTTTAGTTAAACGATACTTATATTTTAGTCCATTATTACAGGCGTAATCTATTTAATTACATTCCGTTTGCGTATCTTCAGTACCATCAATTACATTTTTTATACGTTTAATCACATTAATGTGAAACATTATTTTCATTAATTTCATTACATCTTTATAATGCATTAATACGAGATTAATTACAATAAATTCTTTTGATTGAACTTTGAATCCAACGCACTAGTCAGGAGTATTGCGTAACTGGTTCTACACGCAGAAGTATCTAAAACCTAACATGAAAACACATTGAAGTGATCTTTAAAGATTATTTGTAGTTATATTGAGTGTAAGGGACAATAGCAAAACAGCCTAAGGCTAAAAACCCATTAAATAAAGAAAAAACAAAAACAAAGTTTATTGGCTAGATATTAAAACAGGTGGATAAAACTAGGTATTTCAATCTTATAGGAAGAAAAGAAAATCGTAATCCATCGATATTTCTTAGATTAAATATTTGCTACCTTTATTTATATGAGTTAAGTTTTATATTGAAAAAGAACTGTTCTCCAGGAAATAAATTTGTGAATGTATTATGACTTATAAACTATCATCGGTTTCAACAAACATTATAAACAAATTAATAAAAGAAGTTTTCATATATATGACAAATTAAGTGCATCTTGAGCCATATCTTCCTTGCTTTCGGTTGGAATTTTTCTCAATCCAGTTATAACAGGGTCCGATTACAAAAGTAACCTTTGTAATAGATCGTCGCTGTACAACAAATCTTTCTCGTAATACTCCTTCTGAATTTTTTGAAATTCTCGCTGTTGGATTCTGCAGCTTCCTCTGACAGTTCTCCAATCGGCAAGAGTGCGCTACTAATAATGTCTGATCATAGATTAATACCTTGTGTACAGTTGCAGGAAGATTGTACCAAGGATACTTCTTCACTAATATCCCAGCAGTAGCAAGAGCATACTTTTGAACTTTTCTACTTTTATTTCATCTCCTGATGAATCTTTTTCCTAGCTGCCACCAACACTTTGTCTTCGGCACTCCTAACCTGCCACTATGAAGATGTTTTGTCAAACAACAAAACATGTTAAAATGTCAAACTATAATCCATGGATTACTACGATTGATAGGTAAAAAAATTCAGATTTTCATCGACTAAGACTCAATTCGAATAGATGCTTTTTCGAAAAATTCAAAGGCTCGCGAGCTCACGTCAATTTTTGTGAAATAGTACAAGGAATAATTTGACGAGAGCTTCTTGCATTCTGAAATGATGCTTTGAAAAAAAAACTGCTTTAGAATTTTTCGAAAATACATTAATCCGAGTTGAGCCTTAATGATGTATACTCAATTTGTTTAGGTGCCTATTGTTGATCATGTGATCTCAATTTTCAACCAATTGTAATGCAACAAGTTTCAAAAAATCACAAATAAAAAAACAAAGAAAAATTAATGGTATTAGAAATGCCGTATCTATCTTACATGAGGGCAAAATCTAAAAAAAGAAATCGCGTTATAACAGAATTGAGCGTACTCAGTTTTCAATAACTGTAGTTTTAAACAATGTATTAGATATACGACACTAAAAAGAACCACAGCAAACTATGGTGCAGAAATGCACAGCTAGAGCTAAGTACACGTCGATGTCAATACTCTTAATGAAGTTTTGTTGAAGATTCTGTTAGAGGAATCGAGGGGAAAAGATGTGTAGGCCAATGATTTATGTACATATGTTCTAAGAGGAAAAGCAATTAATTGATATGAGCCTTTTAAAGTAACTACAGCAATCCTGGTCGCAGAAATGCGCAGCTGTATCTTACTACAAGTCAAAGTCAATACTTTTTGGCAAGTTTTGGTGAAGGTTTGGTGAGGGGAATCGAGGGGGAAAGTTATTGCGTATTCCGAAAAATACCAATTATTCTCATTTATATTGTCAATAGACACTATTTTGAGTGCATTTCTACTGATCAAAATTGTAAATATCAACACTGTAGTTGACATATAATTTCAAAATTAACTTTATTGAAGGCAAACATCAATAAAAATATCTTCTTCTTTAGCATTTCATGCTTATTGCTTTCACAATTAGCTTATTGCTTGCTCTCAACTTAGTGTTCTAAATGCACTTCCACAGTTATTAATTGAGAGCTTTCGATGCCAAGTACCATTTTTGCATTAGTATGATTGTGTGGCAAGTACAATCATACGCTATGCCCAGGGAGTCAAGAAATTTTCCTTTACGAACAATTCCTAGACCAGACCGGGAATCGGACCCAGCCACCTCCAGCATGGTGTTGCTTTGTAGCTGCGCCTTTACTGACTGAGCTAAGGGAGGACCACTATAAAAATATACATACTGTTATTTAGAAAAAAGTTTAACTGACGAATAAATGAATGCTATATATCACTAATAAACTGTTGATTTTTTAGTACCAATTACACTGACATATACGACCCGATTTCGAGAAATTCCGATTTAAAATCGTTAAAATCAGGTGTTGAACATTGAAATATACATCTTAAACGAAGCAATGCCGAGATAGAATCACGTATTCCTCGAAGTCCATTTTTTGTATTAATGGCCTATGGGGGAACCACTGTGCGGTGGTGGCAAAAAAAAAACGCTGCAGTTTGGGAAGGCCTTAACTCTTTTATATCGTTCACTGGTGCATATGAGATCTCTCTGATTTACATTTTAAGATAGGAAAATTCTTGGCATTTACTTTAAATTTACTCTGCAAAACGAAATAGTAAGACTCATATTTGCGTTATTTTCAATAGTTTGATGATGAAAATCAATAGTTTTAAAAAACGGAATAGACGCGCGTACACATATTTCCGATCGATCGTAGCAAATTTTTGAAATGTTTAGAGAAACGACTGAGATATTAACGTTGAAAACTTGACCATTTTTCGTGACGGTCGCAGTGGGTTTTTGTTTTTAAATTGTACCCCAGTATAGAAAACAAAAACGTAGTCCTACGTCAAAAAGTACTCGCTTTACGACAATGTATCATGCGAAGGCCTCTCCCAATTATTATCCAATACGTGATGATATTTCTCACATTTAGAATCCGATGTTTCTATGAGTCAACGGTTCTAAAAGAGCTTCGCTTTAACATTGTGCGTTTCCTGTACTTATGAATTTTACGGCTGGCTTCTAGGGCCTGGACTAACCTCCCGTCTCGCCGGAGGACCATCGTGCACAGTACAGATTAGAGTTCCCCCCTGGGGCGATAATCAGCCACCCCTAACATGGAGAAAAGACGGTTGGGTAGGCTACACCCTTCGAAGAGAGGAGCTCCACCATCATTGAGGCTGAATAAACAGCCAAAACAACAGAATGAACAACAAAACAAATACTCGTTGAATATCATAATGATAGCTTATTTTGTTATAACTGCGAACATCTTGATAACAAATCCAATTTCGTGAGCAAATTAATTGAAATGATTTCAATTTATGTTATCAATTTGAAATCAAATTCTCACGCTAATATCTGAAAAACATTTTTTTTGATGAAAAACATTATTTCTTGTTCAAAAATGCTGGGAATATTCATAGTTTTGCATTCAACTAATAACGTTCATAAAAAATGTATGTTGAAAATGATAACATATGATAACAAAATTTGCCACTGGTGATTACTAAATTTGTTATGCGATAACAGCGGAAATCAAAACGATATTTGGGATAACAGAATTTGTTACTTATATGATATCAGCTTGTTATTTTCCTTTGCTAGGGAAGTGAGGCCTATTTTATACCTGCATGCACGGGAAGTGTCGTGCAATGTCCAGTCATGTACCAACAGTCTTCTCTAATTTACCGTTCAATATTCTCGTCGGTTGGCAGCCACTGGTGGCTAAGCAGACTGGTAGGCTAGCCAGCCGGTAGGGTACAACGACGAGGAGTTCAATAAACTTTTTTCACAGATGATCGAGAAGAAGGCGTAAATTCAGCTCACCATCCATTCTTTTCAGAGAACGATCAACTCGATTTTCCAGGCTAAAGAGTTTGTTAGATTGAAATTGTTCTTTATATTGTTTAACGTAATGTTGCATATTCTCATCAGTTAGCGGTGGATGAGAAATGGTTCCGGTTTTCTCTTCATTCGTCGCATACCTTGAGTCATACGTACAATTGTAAATACGGCTCGGCGTCTGTGTCAGTGGCACTCGCAAAAAATGTTTGAAATGATCGTTTTTTTTTTTATAATAATTAGACATGATTCTACTTTCAACTTGTTTCTTTATTACTAAAAAATATTCTTTTTTGATCCGATTGATGCAAAAGTCTAAAAAAGCTCACGAAAAACGAATGAGCTATTAACGTTTAAAATCCGACCACTTTTCGTGATGCTCCCAATTTTAGATTTCCGATTTGCACTCCCCATATGTTGCCAAAGGATAATATCCAACATAAAAATATGACCTCTAGCGTCACTTAATGAATTTCCTGCCACTACCTATTCGAGTATAAATGTGATTTTTTTTGTAAACCACATGTTTGATCCATTGAAGAAAATCACTGCCTGCTGCAGATTGCACTATTGTGAAAGCTGGTAGAAGTAACTTTAATTCTAGCTCCTGCAACTTGACTTCTTTTCAGGCTCTGTCGTTCTCTATATTTGTTGTGATAGCACATGCAGATAAGCTCGTGCGGCCTCTTTCAAATGGTATGAATACGGAAGCCGTCATGTGCAAAGAGGTCCTTGAAGCAACATAATGAAAACTTCACCTTCATCTCTCTGTGCCTTTTAGTACACTGCATTACTCTCGGAGCGTTGCAATAGTGCTATAACTTTATGTTTGAATGTACGAACCAGCATACCAAGATCCATAGGGTCGATACAAGAGCATCATCGCATATATGTTCGTGTGCGCTTTGGGATGAAAAAGTGCTATACTGCTGTAAGCAATCTTGTGCTGATAGGAATCTCGTTTCTAATCAAAAGAGAACTGAATTTACCTTGCAAATTAATGCGCATTGCACATTTCATGCTCACTGATTAAAGCAGACAAGAATTGATAAAATACAGCTTATATGAGGCAGTAATAGTAATAGGAACGTGGAAATGATTTAGTCGTGGTTTAAACGGTGTTGATTAGATTCAAGCTGATTTGCAATGCATAATTTCTTTTAATAGGGTCACTGTGAATGTTGTTTTTCTTCAGATGAAGAGCGAAGTACACGGACTTCATACAGAAATATTGTTCAATTTTAAAGAAACCAGCTTAATATCTGTATCGGTGTCATTGCTCTATGTTTGTGAAGCTGTTATGATACTGGAAGCAGCAGGGTTTGATTGAACAGTTATTTATGGTTCAAACAATATCTTGACTGCCATAGAAATAGGGTACGGTTGTACTTAGTACCCAATTATACTTATGCAAAAATGATATATGCTCAGAAAGTTCCCAATTAACAGCCGTAGAATTCCACAAAGTCACGAGTTGTCGTAAAGTACCAGGTGGGATGTAAGAAAGCCAAAACACTTTTCAGAATGTCACCTTCCGCAGGCATTCCTTGTAGCTGTTTGGAAAGATAGGGAAGAAAACAATTCAAACACTTGCTTCAACAATGTCTTGCCGAAAATTGAATGTGATGACAGTGCGAAAAAAAAAGTTACCATTCTCGGAAGTAGCCCGTCTAGATCTTCTCGGTGACTAAGGATTGAAATGAACCACATGAAAAGTAGAGGGAAAATCCAAAAGTTGAGGATAGAGACAAGGTACAAGGTATGACGAAAACAAGAAGAAGGACATTTACAGTTCTCGGAAGTGGAAGCAGTGAGTTGAAAGATTGCGTTTACCGTGAGCGCGGTCAAAGTTTTGCTATTCGGATGATAATAGTGATGTTAAATAAGAAACGTTTTGATGGAATATAAAAAACTTTAATGTGATTCCTTCAAAGTTTTCAGTTATTTTGAGTAGAGCTTTTAACAAACTTGAATTAGATTTGTAAATAATCAGTCTCATTTATTACTTCCTGCTTGGAGTAAGTAAGATGATATATAATTGATAATTGATCATCCCAAAAAAAGAAACGTAAACTTTGTAGTGGGAGAACGGGTCCAATGACAAAAGATGCTCCAATTTCAGCACGAGGCAGAGTGAACAACGACTGCTGCCATATCGACGGAATGGAACATGCACCGGGATACAATCGTGTTCGAGAAAAGCGGATTCGACCAACCAAAACGAAGCCAAGTGGCAGCAGCTGCTGCTGGCTCTAGAGTTGGTGTAATTTTTCTTCATAAATAGTTAAAAGTGTGACACGAGGCTGGTGGAAATAGGTTTCAACTGAACCGTTACTGGGGCTCGCTGTGGGGGATGTCTCTTTACTCTTCCTACAAAGAAAGGTATTTCGATCGCTTGAAATTCCGAGGACAAGTGTCTCATGCCATTCGAATCAGTTCGACGAGTACGCAAAATGTTTGTATGTGTGAGTGTGTTATTTTTTAGTAAGGTTTAAAAAGCTTCTAAGGCCTGACCTGTAGCATGTTGGCATGGTGTGGAACTCAGTCAAGCGGTAATGGGCCTCGCTTTTGTCCCTCACAACTAAAAAAAAATCAATTTGGTCTCACTTTGCCTTCTCCCCCTGGAACCACCATGAAGCAACTATTTTGGGAGGCGGCTTATGTAATTTTCTTCCGATCTAAGCGCTAGCTGGCTGCTGATCTTCTGCTAGAAGCCGGTATGTATACTAGGGTGCCAATCCAATGTTTGGAAAAAATTTGGCCAACGAATTTAAAAAAAAAAACATTAGTGCTCAGAAGTTTTCTCTCCTCAAAAGAAGTTCCCATGCAAAATTTGAGCTCAATCGGACTTCGTTAAGTGAGCTTCCAAAGCGGTTAATGTTTGACTTTTTTGACCCATGAAATATTTCCCAAGGTACATGAAATTTCCGAAATCGAATTTCTTTTTATGCCAAAGGTCTTAGAAATGTATAAATTGTCGAGAACTGGTGTTGATTAGAAAAACAAATTTTTGAAAAAAATCGACTCTGGGCTCTACTGCAACTTTTTTGAGTTGGGGGAGTAAATTTAATTTTACTTGAGGGGGCGACCCCGGCGTAGTGGTTAACATCCATACCTCTCACGCCAAAGTCACGAGTTCGAATCTCACCCCCGGACAAGTTACGAAAATACCCAAAAAGAGGTATTTGAGTGACTACGACGGGAGATGAACCAGCCCGAGGCTGAAAATCTCGATAATCCAGACAAAAAAAAAAAAAAAAAATTTACTTGAATGATTTGAATTAAACTGCTGAAATATTCATGGCAATAGTATTGAAACATATCCTACCGTAAAGGTACCATATTCTGCGCACTTAAGACATTTTTGATGCAAACAAAGCATAAAGAAAATCGAATAAGCTTTTTTTTAATATTGTTTTTTTTGGCAGATGAGATGTTCAAGTAAGTAAGTATGCATGAAAAATATAAACGTTAAAAAAATATAAAATTAACACACGAAGAAAACCGTTTTTGGGATATGTCATATTGTTCGTAATTCTGCGCATCATTTTTTTAAATGTTCCATATTCTGCGCAATGGGTTCCTAATTCTGCGCATAAAAAAACTTAGTGTTTCCTATGCTATTTTATTTTATTTGAAATAATGTATGAGTTTTATTCATGAAACTCATCATCGGTTCAGATTCACTCCTGCCAACTTAGCATCTGCTTAGTTTTAACCACTACTGTTCAGGAGCTCTCTCACCGAAAGGATTATTGGAATTGCGAGTAAAACCAAGATCATGTGCCACGGATGTTTTTATCCACTGCACAAGACGATTCTCTTCTTCCTTGGTTAGAACGGTTGGTTTTCCTTGACGACGACAAACGGAACCACGAGCCAGCGCAGCTGTCAGTGTGCTTTCCAACACACTTCGGAACATTTTGTGTTTTGGATGCCTTTCGAATAGAATAACCTCTTTTCACTATCGAAATAGCCGATTCGGCTTGCTGAGATGTTTAGAGCATATTTTTCCTTCCGGGACTCATTTTGTTAACCTATGCGCAGAATAAAGAACATACGGTCAAAATTAGTTCCATATGCTGCGCAAAGAAAATTACATCTTTTAATACAGAAATCTCTTGAGATGTGTGGAAATGCACCAACATTATTTTGAAAATACTCACATCCAGCACGTGACACAAAAAAAAAAAATTAAAAAAATAACTTCTTTTTGTACACAAATAATCAATTTTCATCAATGAGCGTCTTAGCGCGGCTGCTAACGGAGACTACTTTGTTGACGTTTTCAGTGCTGCTGGTTAAGCATTTATTTATTTTTTCAACAAACGCTGTGATTTTCTGAATGAGTTTGTGCTCATTATGAAGTTAATAAAGTTGTAGTTGGTTTCCGCCTATAGTCAGAACATTGATTATTGTACATAATTTTGAAACATGATTTCATTGAATAAGTGTGCAGAATTTGGAGCTGCGCACAATAAGGTACCGTCACGGTATATCATAGTTGGCAACTTCTAGTATATTATGTGTGAAATTTCATAAGGGTGGTTTACTTATTTTCCTTTAGGGTAGTCCTTTTTGATGAAAAATTATAAAAAAAAAATAATTTGAATGGAATATAGAACAGTATTGACACATCTCTTAAATAATCATAAGCCACTGTGAGCATGTAATATGTGATGTTCCGTTAGGATGGCCCACTTATTTTCCATAAGGGCGATCACTTCTGTCAAAAATTTAAAAAAAAATCCAAACAATCAGAATTTGAATGGGACATTGGAAGCAATATTATTTTAACACTTCTTTCATCATCGTAGGTTATCGTCTATACTAGATTCATAATATTTCTTTTCGGAAATTTCGATTTCGGAAATTTCATGTACCTCATGAAAATTTTTCATGGGTCAAACAAGTCAAACTTTGACCGCTTTGGGAGTTCACTTAACGAAGTCCGATTGAGCTCAAATTTTGCATGGGAACTTTTTTTGAGGAGACAACATTTTTGAGCACTACTGCTTTTTGAAATTCGAAAAGTCGGTTTTGGCTGGCACCCTAATGTCTACCCATCGAAACGTGTACCGGTATGGAGTAGCCGACCGTCATGACATACTCTCCCTGTTCCTAATATGGGCATCGGTGTTACTTGACCGCTGCTTTTCTTTTCTCTCGTTACCCTACGCTCTGAAATGATTGCAATGTCACACTTTGTTTCCTTCACACAGTCTCCTCACCGCATTAAAGATTAGGTCGATCAGGGCCCTTGCAGTTCCTCATCTGATATCTGAAGCCACTTGAAGCATCTCTTCATTTGCTTAGTAACCCGAAAAATGGCTTTCAGCGAGTAATCAGACCGTCCAACATTCATCTCTCCTGTCTCGAGCTATTTGTTCGCTGCCACCTTCAGGAACCGTATCACCGCCATCTGCGTGCTACCGTATATATTCCGCAACCGGATTGTCATCGATTCCTCCCGCAACACTCCACCAGAGTACGTTTCACTTCATCTGTTTTTGTGATTTCGTCCAGATCTTTGCACTCGATCACTGTCTCCTGGGATAAAGCCCGCTTCCACATCCAGGGACTTCTTGATGAGCGTCTCAAAGGCTGAGCTAACAACCCCAAGATCATTCTTTAGCTTGAAGTGTATCTTGCCTTTCTGTTCCCAAGTAACAGTGCCAAAACCATTCTGCTTTATTAAGTTTTATTAAGGTTTTATCAAAGCTACTTTAAATCAATTTGGTTTTATTATGACACCAAGAGGTGCCCATAGGTTTCATATTTTAGTCAGGTTTATGAGAACCTACACAGCTTGTTTAAAACGATCTTAAAACCTCGTTTTCTCAAATTCCTCTTACTCCTATCAAAGGTTTTATTTCGGCTTTATAAACTCATAAAATGCTGTTTTAAAATTCCGTTTTAGGACTTATTCATATTATCTTATTATGGTCAGTTGAAAAAGCATTTTAAAACCCTTTTGGCTCCAGTAAATGCATTAAACGGCAAATTGGCATTGAGGGAAGCCACCAAATGACCAAATAGTTTTAAAGTAGTCATTGTGAAGATTACTTGGCTTAATGGCAGAATTGTGATTTGTTTTTCAATCGCCTTATTGAAATATGCGAAATGATTGAAATGTGGAAAAATAAATGCACCAAATTTTGAATGTAATGCCAATAAACTGTAGATCGGAGATCGATTTTTGCATTTTTTTTAGATAACCTTATTGAATTCCATAAATTTTCAAGAAATTCATGATTTATTTATAGAATATATTTGTTTTAATTTTGTGTTTGTTGTTGTTAACTCGCATTATTTCCGAGGCGCATTAATTTTCGTCTCTTATCTTATTAATATTCACCAAAAAATTAAATGCGTATATTATGATTTGGAGCATGATACGTTGTAAAAAACTTAATTTGTTTTGGATATTTTGCTATCAAACAAAATTTCCCGCAACACCAGACCTTTTTCCTCAGATATTATTTACTGCTAAATGAATCACAAGAGCAGAGAATCGAACAAAGCGGATCAATAAAAACCAACCACGATATCACAGTTAAGTTTGACAGCTCTGGCCATTTGGCCGTATCCTGGTTTTCATGGCAGCCAATAGGTTTTATGAAGGTTCTAAAGTGGTCATAGCATCTAACACTAGAACATATCCAAAATCTGTATGGTCTAATAAAGGTTTTATTAACTTGTTTTCACAACAGTCTATAGAGTGGGCCACTTTGTTCAAATTTTGGCTTTAAAGAAGCATAGAGGAGGTGTTGGTAGACAAAACAGTTTTGAATGTAGTTTTATCACCAAGCCGGGAGGAATGCTATACGGCTTGAATAAAATTTAAATTGTTACTTGGGTTGCGGCTTGTTTTAACCAATTTCCCCCCTAGCTCCTTAAGCTTCGGGTTAGCCCTTCAACTGTAATTCTCCCAGTGGGGCTTGGGATCCTCCTTTTTCTCGGCTTTCTTCTTCTCTTGTTTCACCTTCTCTTTATTTTTATTTTTTCAGCCTTCTTTTACATTTCACACTAGACGGTCCACCATTCAGTACTTTCACTTTCGTCATTCTTGTGCTTCTTAATTTCCTCCTTTCCTCTAGTCGTTTCCCCTTCTTTTTATCCGAACGAGGATTTGGAGGTTCCTTCGGTGCCTGTTGTGCTTCAGCTGCTGGCTTCCGCGTGGACTCACTCAGTGCCTTTTCGGTAGTTTCAGCTCTCACATTTAGCGCTATGTGTTAACGTTCGGCAGCAGATAAGACGGACTTGATACCCATTACACATAGGTCTTTGTTCCTGGTCTGAACGTTATTCCTACCCTTAACGAATTCCTACACACTATGAAGAAGTCTTGTAAATTTCAGTGCCATAAGACCGACACCTGAGAGCGGCCTATAGGAAAGAAGAGTCAGTCGAAGAAGACGATAAAATCAATTCAATCGAACACACATTTGTCGATTGCATCTGTTTCCTCATCGTTGGTTACTCTGTCTTCTTTTTCATGATCATCTTTCTCCCTGTTGTACGGTGGAAGGTCGTTGGTTCATGCATTGGGAACAGCCCTTCGGTATTGAACTTCAACTTCTCCGGACTTCTCTTTCAAGGGTACGTTTCATCTTCGCCATGGCAACTTTGTAGGCGTTTCCCCAAGAATTCACGTTGGCGTTGTGGTAAAACTCGTCAAGACAGGCTTTCTTGTATAACGCTCCGCGTTTTTCCCTGTTTTATTTTGTAAATAGATTTCTGTTTAGATTTTCGTTTAATTGATAATTTATATTTTATTACGGTTAATTATGGTAAGAATTGAAATATTTCATCAATGTAAATAAAATCAAATCTTCCCTGTGTCGAGGTTATAACTTTGCCATAATTAGCGTGTCTAAGTTGCAACGTTGCCATAAATCTATGTTGTATTGGGTTGTTTCATGCAACACTTTCTTCTGGAAACGCCATGATGTCTATCGCCATTCGAATAGCTCTTAGGTAATACCTCTTCAATATTTAATAGTAGGGAAACTGCCCCCATATTAATCTCATTGTTCCTATATTCATCCTACGATGGCAATTGGTCAGTTTGTTGTAGTTATTTAACGTAAGCAAACATTATTAGAAAACGAAACCGATCCTTCAACTGCCCAATTGTTTGATTTATCGTAGGATGAATATAGGAACAATGAGATTAATATGGGGGCAGTTTCCCTAAATCCTTCTAGAACGTTTTTCTTTCTTTTTGTGCAGTTAACTTAAGTATGAATTAAGTTTTCGCGTTAGCTAATCAATTTTATTGAATTTGGACGCAAATTGTACATAAAAGGTAATTAATTTGATTTAATTTGGGTTTTCAAATTTTAAAATTAATGTGATTTCACGTTGGACTTCCAGCGCTTGGTGTTTTTTTTTTGTACGGGCTGGTTCTACATTTTTGTCCGGCTGTCGTCAATGCCGGATTGATGGTAACTGTGTGGCTGGTTCGTCCGACGGATCATCAGACTCGGGCGCCACGCAAAGGCCCGCCTTTCACAGGTAGTAAAACGTAGGTGAGTGAAGTCGCTAGTCTTTCAAGCGAATTTCCCGACGGTCGCCAATCACCCGTCGAAGTAGGTCCTTCTCCAACCTCTGTGGACCATTTTTCCGAGAGCCCGGATCTTGCGCGTGCGTCGCCAAAAGCGTACCGCGGCCCGGATTCTATCCAATGAGGGATCGAGTTTCATTCCATCTCGGGCGGTCATAGCGGAAGCATAGTACGCGAAGCCGTGCGACGGTACGTTGGCCCTTTATCTCTGCGGAGCGAGTCTCCTGGGACAGCACGACAACCCGTCGTTGCTTGGCTCTCGAGACCAAACCCAAAGTCTTCCGTCCAGCCGCCACTCTCTCCGCACCTTTAATTCGGCCATACTGCGCTCGAGTCACCTTCGTTGCCCGCCATATTACGGCACGTCTTGCCGCCATAGCCACAGGTTTCAGCGCATTGTCTGGTAGGGTGTTCCTAATCGCCATCTTCGAGTCGTCGAGCCCTCATCCAACGCCATCTTCGATTCGTCGAGCCCTCATCCAACGCCGTCAATGAGTCGTCGAGTTATTAAAAATCCTGCGCAGGTATGTGAGCATGTTTGTTTCATGGCCATGATTTGCTCTTTTCCGTACAATAAAAAGGAAAATGCTAAATATAAATCAATTGAAGAATTTGAAAACCCTTTGCACCGTTTTAAATGCCGCTCCTTGAATAATACTCACATATTACATTACGTTTGTTTCTTTCCGTTTCGCTCATTTGGGTAAGCAAACGCTTCTTTTTGCTATCCGGTTCTATTTATCGTTTCGTGGCTGAATCGAAGAGTTCCTTTCCTAGTCAATTAATTTGTCTCCTGTTGTTTAATCTAAGAAGTTGGCATTTCCAAGAGTTATGTTTGCTGTTGGTAACCAACGACCTTTCAAGAGGTTCCCTAAGAAAAGGTCTCATAAATCGGGCAAAATTATAAACACCACCAGTGGAATCTCGTAACTGAGAGAGGTGCTTAAGCCACTGCGTTTAGGCAGAAAACCTCTTTACTTAGTTAGTGAACGGTTACACTTGCTGAGTTTGATTAATTCTTGAAAACGCTTATATGAACACGTTCTTATCGAAGTTCACCGCTTTCTTCATCCACCTGTTTATTTGCCTTCCACGTTAATTTTGCGGTGTCCTTTTTCCAATACGGTACCGGATCGTTTGATGATCGCTATGAATATACTCCTCGCCTGTGATTATACTTCCAGTTCGTTGCTTGTCAGAATCGATTTCGACACAGGCTGCCACAGTAGTGCTTGAGGTAATTTATTTGTGTTACCTCCACTGTTATTTAAAAGCCATCACCTGTTTATAGGCCGGACATCCTGTTATGTGATTTTAGGCTTCCTTGTTGACACAGATTCGACATTTCGATGTATTTTGGCATTTTAGTATTGGTGTCAATCTTTCCCACACCTTCTGCATAGTTTGCTCCTGTACGACCCTTTACTGATTTGTATTGGCTGGACAATTGACACTTAAAGCACACTTTCGGTTGCTTAGCGGGGACATCGACCAGCCTACGTTAATTTTAAAAGTATTCACAACTTTGTTGGTTGCTTCATTTGGAAGCTAATTCGAAGTAACTTGCGTTCTACAATGCAATGTTATCATGTTAGCTGAGCTTCCCTCGACTTGCACTGCTTCTTTAGGGCTGACCTTATTTTTTCCTCCGTAGCAACCTCATCCAAACACTTGCATTAAAGGGTCATTACCGGGCGCAATGCTCTCATTTCCACCGCGTTTTCCATTGTTCTTTCGGTTAGCTCTTTGAAGGAAGAGCTGTTGGCTTTTGGATCCTTTTTCCGATCAAGGACCATCTCACCGTTTTGGGAGCGAATGATTTTTCGCACATCAGCACCTTGCTCCTTGAGCTCCGGCTTCGTCCGCGTAGCGCACAATACTTCATCATACGAGTCACCACTTGCTTTGACTATGAGCGTTTCGCCTTTATTCCTCCTCTTTATGAATTCGCGTTTTGTGGGCCTTTTCCTTCTGTTCGTTTCCTTGTTTTTGTTGCCTCGCCACGGAATGTGGAATGTTTGTCTTCTTCGGTGCCTTCCTCGGTGCCATCTTAGTCGATGCCGTAGCCTGGTAGCCAACATTTTTTTCTCAGATGACCCAGTTCTGCACCACGCTTTTACATTCCCTGACGGCTAATGCAATGGCTCCTTGGATCTTGAACACTATCCGCTTGACTTGTTTTTGCACTTTAATTCTCTTGCTGTGAAGAGCAAAATGGTCGTTCACAAGCTTCTTTGCCGCCTCTACTCTCGCTTGTTTTGGTACATTCGGCCACACGTTTTGCTACTGCTGATGTTGCTGCTGTTGTTGTTGCAGCTGCCACTGCCCTTGCTGCTCACCTTGAGATGTACTACCGCTGATGCTTATGGGTGCTATCAGGTTCGACACTGGTGATTTCGTCACCAGTTCTCCTCTTCCGAAGACGTTCGCTATCTTGCGATTTATCGTCGTCGTTTGTATATTTTTTAGTTTTTTTTTCTGCGTTATTTTTATTCTTATCCTGATTATCTTCATGTTGTTGGGTCTCCCTCCGGGTCGGTATCTCCACTCGTTACAGACAATCACCTGTCGTGATCGCATGGCGCATATATTTCCCTTCTATCTCCCCTCAGACGACTTGAGCAGTTCCCGGCGGCGGATCTGCACTCACCTACGCAGAGTTCTTGGCGGTGGATCATCCACCGGCAGAGCCGACATAATAATGGCTGCGTGAATCACGTTGCACGAATATTCATCGTGACACATTCTATAGACGACGTTGTCTGGGCTGGTGTCTGCCCCGCTGGTGACATTAATCGCGCTCCACATTGATATGAACCGTGAGCAATCAAAAACAACGCGCTCCAGTGTCTCTTCTACGTCTGCGCATTTCAGATAGAGAGAGAACACCGCGTGTTCCAATCTGTGTAGATAATTCTTGTAGCAAACACGACTTGACAGGAACTGCAAGTCCCCCCCCTTGTCACGTTTTTTGTATGGACCTTCAATTTTTTTTTGTATGGATTGTCACGTTTTCCCAAAATCCCCTCCCCCCTTACTGCGTGACATAATTAATGGACCTTCCCCTATGCGACACCTCAAATCACATGAAAATTCAAAAAGAAGAACAATGTTGGTTATTTCTAGTATCCAGGATCACAGGGGACCCAGCCGGAGGTACTCAAGTGGGGTACTCCAGTGAAAATAGCCAGTTCCGGATTTGTACCATAACCCAGCATGCGGTACTTTATATCACATGAGAATTCGAGAATAAGTACAATGGCGTTTAAGTACCCACGACCACATTGAACACATTCGAATACGTTCCGAGCACCCCACGGAAAGTGGCCAGTTTCTGACTTGACCAAAACTCGTTGTACAACACCTCAAATCTAATTAAATATTACAAAAAATATACCAATGGTGGTTATATCAAGCATCCAGGAAGGCGTTGGATGCATCCGGAAATATTCCGATGTACTTCAGTGGAAGTTTGACACCTACTTAAAATCCAAGATGGCTGCCATCGGTGTTATGGGGTATGGGTACTTTCGAAATGGAGATGGTGTGGAGATGCCAATAATAGATAACCGACGCCATTTTGGATTTCAAAGTGGCTGCTGTTGTATCCACAAAATGATTAAATATAACGTAATATGGCTATTTTCATCACAGGAACGGTGCGTTGAAGCTGAAAATTGATGCTAACACCGTTTTGAAATCTAAAATTGGGATTTTCCCTTTCACTGCTCCAGGGGTTTATAACAGTTTCGGATTTGAATCACTCTAATGACTTGCAAATTTGAAAATAACTACAGTGGTGGTTGTTTCAAGTGCCTAAGAACACATCTGGACATCTACCGGTCAACTCAGAACAAATGGTAAGTGTTGGGCTTGAGCCAAAACCTATCAATCAACATCTCAAAACACATTAGAATTAAATAACGAGTTCACTTGTGGCCAAATTAAGCATTTAGGGCCACATTATCGGAATCCTTCATTGGGTGGCCAGCGATCATGAATCATATCATATATTGAATTTCGTAAGAAGGGACAAATCTCACCATACGTGGATACATTCAACTTTTTATGTGACATCTTGCTAGTTTGCAGCGCAATGGTTTCTCGGTCAGGCCTGTTCATTGTACTGAATTCTACTTTGTCATCGTCTCGATGCATTTTTTTAATGCTATTTCCAATACGAAAAATTATATTAGTGTATATTTTATCATGATTGAACTAATGGACTTTACTGCTGTTCTGTTGTTGTTACTGGGTAGACGGCTCACGGAATGAAAACACGTAGCATGTAGGGGAACTGCCACCATATTCATCTCATGGTTCCTATATTCATCCTACGATGAATCAAACAATTGGGCAGTTGAAGGATTAGTTAGTAATGTTTGTTGTAGTTATTTAACGTAAGCAAACATTATAAGAAAACGAAACCGATCCTTCAAGTGCCCAATTGTTTGATTCATCGTAGGATGAATATAGGAACAATGAAATTAATATGGGGGCAGTTTCCCTATATCTGGGATTTTACTTCATCGGTTCCAACAAAGAATATCTCGCGTATTTGACCACTTATAGACCTTCCCAGAAAGAAAGAGCACACCTTCAGTTCGTTAAAAAAAAACATTTTATTTATGTGAACTTTTATTCTTACATGTGATTTCTCAACATTGTTAATCAACAGTTCATGAAAGATTTTTGATGACTTTTTCATGTACAAGCAAATTCTCGAACTTTTCTTTTAACGATGTTCATAAGGTTCTGCATAGATTGATTAGCAACGATTCTAGACGCTCTTGACCAATCTCTTTAGAGCATTTCCACTGTATCAGCTGGCTGAACATGTTTACGAAGATACCTCTTGACCAGAGCCTAAAATCGTTCGATGGGACGAGTTTCAGGCAATTTGGGGGATTCATGTGCGTAGGTACAATTATCACGTTTTCCGATTTGTACCATTCCATGGTCAACTTAGCGTAATGACTCAAAGCAAGGTCGGGCCAGAATATTACAGGATTGTCATGAATACTGGTGAGTGTGAGCTTTTAAGGATTGTCATGTTGACGAATCAGCGGCAACAAGTATTTTTGCAAGCATTGATTGACGTAAATATCTCCATTCATTGCTCAATTTACGATCTTCGGCTTGGTAAATATACCGCAAGAGCGAAATGTCTGCCAGACCATCGTCTTTTTGCCAAATTTTCCAGTGAAAAATGAGATGTCCGTTTTGTTGTGTTGTGTTGTGTTTGGTTTGACGTTTGGGTGTAAACAATAAGATGTAGCCAAGAGACTACCCGATTAAACATATTTGTTCAAATGGCAGCGTTAGAAAAGTTTGCCCTTATATTCTTGGATAGTCTATAGAAAGTTTCTGTCCTGAATTAAGTTGTTTGAGAAACAAATTCCTTTTCGAATTTTGATATTGGAATTTAAGTTTGATGCCATTTGTGGTCACAATCAAGGATATTTTCGAAAACTTTTGTAAGAAATCAGTAATACGTTATAAGTGTGGCAAGTACCGTGAACTTTGCGTGATAGAGCTCGCTTAGGCGCAACTGTTATAATCGACGGAGATGAGTTCGAGGGGGTGGATGCCCTTGTGTACCTAGTATCATTGATGGCATCGGATATCAACTGCAGCAGAGCAATTTGGAGACGTATTGTTTCCAGAAGTCATGGTTACTATGGATTCCTCAAGACCCTTGTGCTAAGTGTACCTTGTATGTATGTATGTATAAGATATTGATAAGACTGGAATTTTTACTGACAAGGGAAACTATAAGTTCCCATACGAACTGCAGCTTAAATTTTCTTTTAATGAAGATGTTTCAGACATGCTTTTAGTCATAAACCAAATGAGATGAGATGATGAGATCGCAGTCGATGACCAAACGAGATTGGTTTGGAGAACGATAGCTCGACAGACAGGCCCATTCTGGTTCTCTGAAAATGGGTGAACAAAGAACAAGGAGAGGAAAACATTCATTTGACATAGTTCTCTAGTAATGTAAAATAACAAACTGATACACATACAAGTAACAAAGTCTGTTATATCAGATATAATTTTGATTCCAGTTATAGCTTAACAAATTTAGCTACCTACATTGACAGGTTTTGTTGTTGTCTGTTACTAATTCTTTAATACGATTTTCTGCGTTCTACAAACGTTACTATTGACATGCAAAATTATGAATACTACCAGGATGTTAACTGTGTTTTTCACCAGACACTACTTCTGTTTTTAGCGTATGAGTTTGATGTTTTTTTTTGTTTCGTGATTATCGAGATTTTCAGCCTCAGGATGCTTCACCTCCCGTCGTAGTCACTCTAATACCACTTTTGAGATTCGATCTCGTGACTTTGGCGAGAGAGATATGGATGTTAATCATTACGCCAAGGCTCCCCTCTGAATTTAATGTCATATTAATAACAGAATTTGAAATACTTTTGTTGTGACCCCGATTCCGACCTTTCCCAAAATCACGATTTTAGGTATAAATCCTGAAAACGTGAACTAGTCACGTCGTTTTCATTTCGGGGGGTTTTTTTGTTGTGGTTGCCTCCCACTCTGGCGGGGGTTCTATTCACATCGGTGCATCTTCTAATTCGGGGCAGGCGGGACAAACGGATTGCTCAGCGCATTGGGTGCTCTGCGGGCTGCGTAAATTACTGCGTTTTTCCATTTAATTTACATTATCCCTTGCGCTGAACTGGCCGGCTTGACGTGCCGCAAGGGCTCAGTAGGAATCAAGACCCGAAGCTAAGAGTCAGTTCCTTTGTGGTTATATCACATTTATTAGCAGAGCAGCACATCGAAATTTTAGGTTCATTTTATGCTTTATATCCCATGATTCCTTATATACTATACAATTTCAGATCATCCATGGATATCCCAAGTTTTGTAAAATAATTTTAAATCAATTTTTTTTCTCGTGGCTATGCTACATTGTCTTAGCTTTCAGGTTCATGGTACAATTGCAGCAGGACCACAATCTGCAGACATTTAAATAAAAATGAAATTATTATCATTTTATATTATAACATCCATGCATTACATTTTGTATGCTTTTTTATAAGTCATTTTCAGCTTCGCATATATGCATCCTTGTCAGTTATAGCTCATCTAACCTACGTTATGTATTTGAAAAGATAGAAAGGTTTTTGATGTTTTTTTTTATTTTTTAGAAAAAATCATATTCGAAAAATTCTACTTAAAAAAAGCTCTTTCCTTCTTCATCAAAAATATATATTAATTTACAACCTAGCAGTTTACAATCATTCATTTCCTATTTCACAGACATAAAGTATCATTTATGGGTCCAGATGAACAAGAGCTATCGAAAAATTCATTTTTTTATCTTTTTGTATGTTTGTTTTATTAAGATTCAGTTTTTGGATTCATACTCATATGAAATTTATTTTGCCTTATTATTAGCTGTTTTCATTGTGATATTAATACACATATAATTTTTATTTTCAGTAACATACCAGTAGATGTCAGATACATCTTGTACCTACGTTTATTATGTTCTCTGACTATTATTGTGAAAACAAATTCTAATCTTAGTAGATCTTAATCCAATAGAAACTTCAAAAGTGGAAGTCTTTCGATGAGTGGATGTTCAGCTTAATTACGGATATATGTATTCTACTATAGTTTACTGGCCTACTGGTATTATTATTTTATATTATAACGTCAGTTTATTATTTTATGTTATGATATTAAATGATGTGACATAATTGCATTTAAATTCATTTAATTAAAATCACTATTTCCGATGAGACTCACTACATAAATTATTGCAAGGAAACGGAACAGTACATCGAAATTTTAGGTTTACTTTTCTATTGCTATATAATTTCAGATCATTCATAGGTATCCCAAGTTTTATGAGATAATTTAATATCATTTTTTTTTCTCGCAGCTACATTGTCTAACTTTCAGGTCCACAAATGGAAGTGTTATTATCATTCTTATATTCATTCACTATATTATTTGTCATTATAATATTCATTCACTATATTTTTATAATTATAATATTAATTCACAAGATTTTAAATATTACTATATGACACTGAATATATATTGGGAAAGGAGGGAGCATCAGGGTATCACTCAAGCTGGAATTGGACAATGGAGTGGTATGACAACCGGCGTCTAGGAGGGAACAAACAGTATCATTTTCTTTATCCTACCGATTCGATTGTGATGCTGTGAATTCTACTCCAACAATTTCAGTGAGAGTGACGCGCCCTTCTTAACAAGCCATCCCGTAGAAAGCTTAATAAGTATTGCGAATTGGGTTATTCGATTTGTTGGATCGTATCGTTGGAAGGAGAATCTCATGTTCCCGCGGGTTTCACGTAAGTGTCTCTGCTTACGGGTCCGCCCCACCGTTTTTGGCCCTTCATACAGCGTTACTGTGAATGCAACCCGGTAACTCAATTTGATCTTGCTATTAAGTGGAGCTGCATACATGACAAGGTCTTAGAAGGGATGGTGGCTACCTTACATACATACATACATGACAAAAAGGGAGGAATTTTTAATCAAGATGAACTCAATGATTGATAGCAACTCAAGCAACTCAATGTTGATAGCAAAACTAGCTTATATTATGAAATCCAAAAAGTATTTATTTGATATATTTTTTGTTATTTCGGCTGTTTTTGCAGCCTCAATCATAACAGATTCAGTGATCAAACATTGATGATTTGATATTGAAATTTGTTATCAATTTGGTATGAACCTTTGCTCGGGTTCCTATCTAGTTATGAAGGTTCTAAATCTGTTCGGACATAAATCGACGGTCTGTTCGGGAAGTGTAAACGTAGAGGAAACATTGAAGCATGTGGGCTTTGAATGTCTTAGATTCCAATCATTACGAAGAAAGCTTGGAGAATAATAAAAGATAATTCGTCGATTTCATGGGCACAAAGAAAGATTGTACGGATCACAATCGAGAGTATAGACTGTCCCAGAAAATAAGAGCACACTTTTCTAACGCTGCCATTTGAACATACATTTTTATTCGGGTAGTCTGTCGGCTGCATCGTTTCACGTGCAATTCGAGATATGGGAAAGATTTTTATTGAAAAACGCCGTGCACATCGTGCACAAGTGGAACACTATTCCAGGATTATCACTAAGAAAGTCGACGAAACTGGAAAACGATGGTGTTAAAGCGGTGCGTATCGCGGTCGGAAGTCGGGGAGGAGTATTCCCTTGCGGACCTGCCACGAAATGGACCAAAAAAAGGAGCGTCGGGCCCCAAATTGCACAACAAATTCGGACGAGCTTTTTTTGCTAAGGCAAAAGGGGCCTCAGTTCGCGATTTGGCCATAAAGCTGAACACCTCGAAGTCCAACGTTCAACGAGCCAAAGATAGATTGAAGCTTAAGACATACATAAAGCAGCAGCAGCCAAAAAGAAGACCTACACAAGCAGCCAGCGTGAAACCACGGGCGCGGAAACCGTATGACACAGTTTTTTCCAAGAATAAGTATTGCATCATGATGGATCGGAGCGTATGGTACGGTATGTCCACGCATCCTTCCTCCCTTGTAGATTCACAATATGCGTTGTGATTCAAATCTATTCATTTGAATCCAACTCATTTTACAGAATCATCTTTTGCGATTAATGCAACGCAGTAGGCCTGGCCGCTTTGACGCTTGTATCATATCTTTGATGTGCCCAATTATCAATATTGACAAAAATAATAATAGGGCGTCATCTACCCAATTTGCGTTTGTGTTAGATTAGATTAGATTAGAATAAGTACTGCATCATGATGGAAGACGAAACGTTTTCGAAGTTGGACTATAAAGCAATGCCGGGATCGCAATATTACACGATTCGTGAAGATAATTCTATTGACAAGGCGGACATCTCAGTTTTCACTGAAAAATTTGGCAAAAAGACGATGGTCTGGCAGGCATTTCGCTCTTGCAGTAAATTTACCAAGCCGAACAGCATAAATTGAGCAATGAATAGAGATATTTACGTCAATCAATGCTTGAAAAAATACCTGTTGCCGTCATCATGACAATCCTAAAAAGCTCACACTCACCAGAATTCATGACAATCCTGTGATATTCTGTTTCAACCTTGCTTCGTGTCATAACGCTAAGTTTACCATGGAATGGTACAAATCGGAAAACGAGATAATTGTACCTACGCACATGAATCCCCCAAATTGCCTGAAACTCGTCCCATCGAACGATTTTGGGCTCTGGTCAAGAGGTATCTTCGTAAACATGTTCACCCAGCTGATACAGTGGAAATGCTCAAAAGAGATTGGACAAGAGCGTCTAGAATCGTTGCTAATCAATCTATGCGGAACCTTATGAACATCGTTAGAAGAAATGTTCGAGAATTTGCTTGTACATTAAAAAGTCATCAAAAATCTTTCATGAACTGTTGATAAACAATGTTGAGAAATCACATGTAAGAATAAAAGTTGACATAAATAAAAATACACATGTTTTGTTAACGAACTGAAGGTGTGCCCTTTCCCTCTGCGACGATCTTTATTTGTCTTGGTATCAAATGAAAATCAATACATTAATAAATACATTTTTCAACTTGAACAAATTCCAAACACAACTTTGATCGATGAATGATGGTGCGGAAATATTTTAAAAGAACTGCCAAATTTAAGTTGATGATCAATATAAAGTTTCCTAATACTTCACTCTATTTCATAACAGTAAACATGCTACATTGTTGGTCAAAATTCAAGTGGCATCATTTTAAGTCAATATTATCACCTTGTATCATCATTACCGTCGTTTTCCATTATCCTTTTTAGTAGCTTTTATTGAACATGTATGAAAAAATAAATAAATTCAGTTGAATCCGAATTTCTTCGTATGGCGACGCTGGCAAGAATGAACGTTCCAGTCAACATCATTTACAATCGATCACAATATTCGCGAATCGTTCTCCACCGCATAGTAGATTTCCCATTTCGTTAGGCATCTATCAATCAAGAAACCCTTCATCGTGTGTGGAATATTCGTTTACTACCTGAATACATATGCTTGAGGATGGTTTTTTTTCGCACCCGTTCACCTGTCTCTGAATATTCGATGTCATGCGCGTGTTGCGGGTGGGTTTTGATATATGTATCACTCCCCTTTTCTTTGCTTCATGATGGAAAAAGTCGAAGTGTACAGGTAGGTAGGTACAACCTAAAGGTTATTCAAGATGATGGAAGCTAGTGCTGAGTAAGATACTCTTGTGCTATTCACCGTGGGAACACATTTCCCAGGAAGCTCCCCCCTGTAGGAAGATATGTGTGATGAAGGATGGTATCGTCGTTGTAACGATTGACGTTACGTATAACGTTGACGACGTTTTCAAGAGATCAAGTAACATCAACATTAGACTAATCCCCTTTTGCCACATATTTCTTTTAGATATAAATTTATATACATACGGCAATTTCTCAGAAAAAAAGGTATACAATCTCTCAGAATTTCATAATTATTGGTATATTTGTTTCTTATCAAAACATATTAAACCTGTATTTTTTTTTATTTCGTCGTTAGGGTGACCAATTTCGCTGTAGAGTGGTCCAAAAAATTGACAATTTGAAAAATAAATGCATTTTTTCGAAAGCTCATAACTTTTGAACCACTGAGCTGAATATATAAGTCAAAAACGCAAATGAAAGGTAATTAAATATACTTTTCAGGAAAAGTTTGAAAATGCACTCTCATTGCGACATTTGTTTTGAAATAACTACAATACATATTCGTTATTTTATTCATTCTTCATGGTTTTCATGGCCTAGGGATCAAAGAGCCCACTTGTTTTTTTTAATTTTTCCTTGAAAGTTTTGACTTATCTACATAAGGTATCAATTAATTGGCGAAGTAAGTATTTTGGTTTTTGTTCTTATTTTGTCTCAAAAATGCTATGATTTTGGTTTTTGCTGACTATCCTACCAAGTTTCCATTATTCAAAATAACCTGCCAACCATGCGACTTCATCAGTTCAAAGTGATTTGTATAAGTTCATTTAACTTTTCGAGAGCTAAGAGATGGGTGTTCCGATATTTGGGATTTTCTTTTATAATGACAGTATGCGTTGTCGGTGATTCTTGGTACTACACACTACCAAAATTTCATGTAAATTTCTGTCCTCTGAGACCGACACATGCAAGCGTCCTTTAGTACATAAGAATGAGTTGAAAGAGATGAGAAAATAAGTTCAATCAAACACATCTTTCGTCGAATTGCGTTTGTGTCAGTTTCAGGAGACATAATTTTACACGGAATCTTTCTATACGTTCCCTGGCTTTTTACAAACATGAAATAGGTCTCGTGTAAAATTCATAATTTCTAAGTGTGTAGCCTAAAAGTGTCGCGGTTGCTGGAGACGGGGACTTCCAAATAGCCCTTTCTCGGCAAGTACTCTTTTAATAAGTGCATTCCCTGCTCTGATGTTCTCTCACCTTGCAGCTCAAGCACTACGCACCAACCGATATCGACGATTCCAGGTCACACATCATATGGCATTTTGGAAGCTCCCCAGCCCCCCGACACAGTCGAGATAATGCTACCAGCGTTCTTCAGTCGTTCTGATTCTATGTCCGAGCCAGGCAAAGGAGATTTTCAGCTAGCTCTACCAGGCAAGTACAACTCGATTACGAACATTGCATCCTCTGAAAACGTTTCAACTCCCAGCCGTACGACATCTAGGACGCAGTTTTTTACATCGCGCAGCTCATCTATCAACATTTTGAGCAACTGGGAGGTACCTCTTCCTGCACATTGGAAACCCATGAGAACCCTATCACAGTCGAGTCCTTCCAGCCTGTGCTCAACATACCTCCCCCCGGTCAGAATAGTTTACTTCCTGATGTTGTTGAAACTCTGAACTCAAGCACGAACAACTCCCGGAGAAATCACAACAATTTGGCTGCCAGAAGTGACCAATTACGGGTTTACTACCAGAACGTTAGGGGTTTACGAACAAAAATCCATGACGTTGCTGCAAATAAATTGCATTTCATTGTTTTCACAGAAACGTGGTTAAATGAACATTTTTTTTCTCCGCAACTATTCGGTCAGTCATACACTATCTTTAGGAATGACCGCCGGTTTCTGAACAGCATAAAATCTCGAGGTGGTGGAGTGTTGATAGCTGTATCCACGAACCTGAACAGGGTCGACAAAATTGCATAACCTACCACATCGACTATTTTGAAGTTATGTCTTCACATTTTGGAATCTGCGTTGACGCTCTTTTGCTTGGAGATTATAACCAGTCCGGTTAAGTTTGGAAGACCGAGGGCAATTACCATCCCTGAATACATATTTTGCAATCACATATCTCTGCGCCATGTGCAACATTACTTGATGGATTCACTCTGCGTGGTCTTATTCAAACCAACAACTTAAAGAACCGTAACGGTCGCAGTTTGGATCTCGCTTAGGTGAGTGATACGACGCTTGAAAGATGCACGATTTCAGGTGCAGTAGAGCCTTTATCTATTCTTGATGACGACCTCCCTCCCTTTGTAGTCGAAATTGATGTTTTCAAGGGGATTTTTTTTTTGCTTCTGCAGAGCCTGTGGTGCTAGTCAAATATCCTGTCACAATAAAAGTGTGATGGACATTGATTGACATAGCCCCTGATCTAGGTTAGGCTCGACTTGTTTTATTAAGCCTAATGCCAGGATTGTTTCGCCAAATATCAAGGGGCTCTAGTAACCCCTTTCCAAATATTGACATCCTTTGATTGAATAATGCTCCACAGCTGCACAGTATATGTTCTGCAGTTTCAGTTTCAAATTGGCAAAAACTATTCTATATGACATTGCATACTGATTTTACTTTCTTATCATTATCATTACCATTTTAACATTACTCGGATTTTCAATATTTATTCAAATATTATTTTATTATTCTTACCTCGGGGCGTATGGTACGGTATGTCCACGCATCCTTCCTACCCTGTAGATTTACCAAATTTGTTGTGGTTCAAATCTATTCATTTGAACCCAACTCATTTATGCTGCAAGCATCAATATTGACAAAAAAATAATTGGGCGTCATCTAACCCAATTATTTCCAGGATGCTTTCTTGTACTGGCTGCGTTTGTATTAGATTAGATTAGATTAGATTAGATTAGATTAGATGTTGGGCACTATTGACGTAACTGCTATTCAGCTGGATATGGATTCATAGTTTCTCCACGTTGAAACCTAATACCCTGATGCACAGGAGCCCCAGAGAATCTTTCTTTAGCTGCTGCTAGGAGGTCCTTGTCCAACGGAAGAGAGCTGCAAACGGGACGCAAGCCATAATGGCGCTATAGCTGGCGTTGTTGATATTCAGGATTCCATTGTCACTGTTTCCATTGTGATTATTTTGAGCGTTACTGCTGCTATTGTTTCACAGCCAATGCCATGGATATACATTATAACTGTTCATGCGACGTTTTAGAGATTTTTTTTCCGCTTGTTGGCCTTCTCTTTTGCTTTCTGCTGTAGTTCCCGAATATGCCTCCGCGAATCATAATCGGTCCAGTCACTTCTCCAAATCCTTTTCGAACCAAGAGTACCCCAGCCCTTGTGATTTGGCAGATGCTAGATCTTGGGCCAGCTCTACGGATAAGCTTAGAAGTGGGTCAGCAGCATTGGAAGTGTGACCTGATTCCTCTGAATTGGTCATTCTCGAACATAAAGACGACAGCAGTTTCATCTCGTCCATAATTCCCATACTTACAGAGGCGATTGCCAATATATTTTCACGATCCCTATCCATTTTGTCCGATAAACGATTAAGCGTGTCTTCAATTTTCGCATTGATTGCATTGACTCAGCAATAACACTACCAGAATCACGAGCAACCTCACGCGCTAGGTCAGTAGTCTCGGCTGACTATCCATGGTTCGGCGCCTCAGCCAAAATGTTGAACCTTTTTTTATTTTGTTTTGCACTTTATAGCCAGTGCTGTACCAGCGATGTCAACCGTTTTTCAATTGTGTCCACCGCTTCATGCATGATGCCTTTCAGTTGATTTGTTGACACTTCATCTGCTTGTCTAGAATTTTTTGTAAATCTTCCCCTTGGGTTGGGTTTGGGGCAAACTTGTGGGAAATTGGGGGGAAAAAGGTAGGGGGGGTTCGGTTGGGGGCGAAGGGTGGGGGGTGAAAACTCCCCCCCCATGTATCGTTTTCCCCCCAAGGGGGGGGGGGGGGTGTGGGGTGGTGGGGGGATTATTATTTATTTTGTGGTGGTAAAAAAATTTTAATTTAAAATATAAAAAAAAAAGGGGGGTGGGGATGTTGATAGGTGGTTTAAATTTATTTTGTTTGGGGGGTTGGTGGGGGTGTGAAAGGGTGGAGAGAAAAAAAAAAAAATAGGGTAGGGAACGGCTTAATCAGGGGTCACTATTTTAATCAGTTGTTAGGAAATAGGTCTATAACTCCTACATTTTCCAAATTATTTCACTTTTAATGATACGATCATAAGCTTTATCTATTGGGTCAATGATTCGATGTATGAATCATGATTGATTACCAATTTATTACTGTTTTTTTTTGAAGATTTAAAATACATCATCTAGAAACCATCAGTTTCTAACCTGCTGAAAAAGTTCGCTTAAATTTTGCCTTTGCGCATTTTGCATTTGATCGCGTGTACCCGGAGGACATGTCTTAATCAGCTCTCTCTCACATTTAGGCTCGTTGCCAGAATGTGATGTTGATAATTGAGTTTGAATTTATTTTATATTTAGATGATCTGAAATCACTATTTATTTCATGTTTCTTCCAGTCATTTGAGGTTGATCTATGTTTAAAATTATATTGTCCATCATCTGGCACTATCATTGGCAATAAAAATATGTTTTGGAGCTGTCCAATAGTACCCACCGATTAATAATGCTTCGCTGTTGAGCGGCAGCTATGGCATCCCTGTTGTTTTTGAGAGAGCCCATGTTTCCTCTCTTCTTTGTTAACCATGGATATAGCGCACCGGTAATGTAACGTGAAGCCTGCTGTCTCTTGCATTTGTTTGTTTTAAAACGAAGCAGCCCGTTTGTCGTCACAGTCGCTTTGGCTGACATTTGCGTGAGAGTAAATGAAATAAGAAATACATATTGCCAATCTAAAGATCAATGACAAACTAAAAGTTTGTTCGTGTAGGTCTGTCTCATAACCTGCTAGTAGACGAGTTTGTGATCGTAGCAATCGACATGTTTTGGTTGATTGTTTTCGAGAGCGGATGCGTAAAACGAAGGAGTGGGTTGAGGAAATTGACGTTTGCAGCAAATCGTGAACTGGCCTATTTCATTTCGCCTTCGCACACATGCACAGAATCGCACTCATACAATATTGTTAGTTTATGTACAGATTGGGGAGCTGAAGAAAACATTTATTAATCGGAAAGCAATCCGCATGCGTTTAAGAAGTCCCTGCAATTGGGAACTTTATTCCATGGCTATGAAATTTTCTGAGCCTAATGCTCGTTGCTGAAGGTATGTTCCGATAGACCAGACTCAAGCAGAGGGATTAATGTCCGAATATTGACAGTTCTAATTATAGGTTACATACAGCTCAATCAAATGTCTCAGGTGCTCACTAAACTGTTTAAAACCCGTCCCGTACCCTACGTGTCTATGGTAAAGCGGCGCGAGGTAAATAAAAAATACGTCCGATCGGTAGAATGATTGACAATTCATTTATAATCATAGTCTTTTCCTCAAAAACTTCCAGCTATACCTCTGCGAAATTTTTCACTCCTACGTGCAATATTTCAAAAGTCACAGTGATTTTACGGTGTCCGGAATGATGAGAATACAGACCTTAAGTCGAAAAACCGGTCATGTCGGACTTTCTTAACTGATATTCAAAAACATTATGTAACGACTAAAATATTTACCTGTACTTAGTAATTCAGAAAAAGCACCAAAAAAGGACAGAAGTACCACTAAATCGAAGTGGTAAAATGAGCAATGAGTATTTAATAATGTGCAATAGACAATGATATTTTTGCAACTAGACTAATGAACGTATACATTCCAAATAAGAGTTGTTGAGCTTCTACCCCTGGGCACTGACAAAACCTTGGGGTAGTTTAACTTCAACCACCAGGTCCCAGGGCTGGTCTGGTTCTTTACCATTTTGGAAAGAAGCACACAAGTGTTGCCAGATCAGTGGAAATGCAGCCAAAAAGTGCTTCTGAAAATCCTCTAGTACTTTTTATCGATGAACATTATAGTTCTGAGATGGGGATCAATGGTCAAGTACAGTATTTGCAAATAGTAGAAATGCTGCATTTGATCATATAGAATCAGTTGAAAAGGCTGAAATAGTTTATTATCAAAAATCAGCACACTTTTGGAAAGCATTACCACATAGTGAAACTGTTACATTATTCATCTCATGATCCATTATTCATATTAATCGTAAATGTAGGTTTGATGTATCAATCAATTGATTCCTTTTGTGGCTTGCTTTCAACAACATATAAAAACAATTAAAATTAACAATGAATAAAAAGTACGAAATCAGAAATGAGATGAAAATGGGAATGGTAACCCTAGATGCTATACTCTTATCGGAGTCTTTTAGCGTGAGGCGATTTTGCTTATTTAATTCTAGGAACATTCTAGTTTTGAAGAAAATGCAGCTTTTAGAGTGTGCACCGGCAATGGGTGATGTATTAACTCAACAGAGCAAACAGAAGATGAAAGCCAAACAAACTACTCAATTCACGACGGCGCCAGAAGACTACTAATAGCCAAACAAACTACTCAAATCACAAGCAGCTCCAGACAAACAGAAGATGAAGAAATTAACAAACTACAAAAGACTACAGAAATCATGAAGAAATAACGAAGATAAGTATAACACCTTGTTCAACTTATAAACTGATGAACTAAATAACAATCAGACAAAAATACGACACGACACCATACAAAACATTTGACATGAACATGGCTGAAAGAAAGGGAAAGCTATCTTGAAAATGTAACACCTTTTGAGGCAGTGTCACCAGCGTCTCTATGGTGAAATGTTTCAAAAGGAGTTAAGTTATATCATTCTCACGCACAAGGTACAATACAATAACTTTTTATTTTTGATTCGAATAAACTGCTTCGGAAGACTGTCAGAGCATATTAAATGACACACCAACGGACCAAACTACAAGAAACTGAAGAAATTATGAAACGCCTTATTAAACTTATAAACATAACACTGACTAACGAAATAACAAAAAGACAATTGAAGAAACAGACGACAGGACTCAAAAAACTTAAACGTGGCTCCTTCCGAGTCTTTTGCAACAGCGTCTTCTTGGACAACATGTTCCGTGTAAGGCTAGCAAAATTATTCGAAAGGATTTACGCAACGATATCATCAAAGGCCTGGCGTAGAGGTTTCTACTCTATTCAGAGTCCCGCCAGTAAACCTACAAAAAAAAAAGAAAAAATAAGAGTTCCACTACTAGGTGTCGTTGTAAGCATCCAAATATCGCATGCAAAATTTTCATGGGATATTCTTTTCTCTACAAATCAATTTGATTGAGGCACATCAAGATTGAAAACCGAGTTGATACAAAATAAAAAAAAAGGTTAATGGTTTAGAATTAAGTGACTTAGTCTTCGATGTTCCGAACTTGTTTCTCGAATCAGTAACCAACAATGAGAATGGAGGAAATGTATCTTCAAAGACATATTCACACCTTTGTTCTGTGAAATAAAAGAATTTGAAATTAGTCAGAACCAACCAATGATTTATAATTTATACCTATTTTCACATAATTTGTGGGCAAGTTCGTTCCTCATAATCTGGACTTCTGAAATTTCCCAAAAAATCCCAAACACGCCGGAACGATTTCCACGCTTCTTACTCATCTGGTGTCAAAACTGCATTAAATGCGGAATCATTGAGCAGTTTTTTGATTTGTGGGCCAACAAATACACCTTCCTTTATCTTCGCAACAGATAAATTTGGAAATACTGTTTTCAAGTACTGGAATGCTGGTCCTTCTTTTTGCAACGCTTTGACTTTGAATAGCGTAGCTTTATCTGTAGTGGTGGAAGCATTATGCGTTATATTTCCACGAGGGGATCATTTTTAACGTTTTCTTTACCAACTGTCAAATTATCCCGTTCTGGCCGATCTTTTCGGACGTAGTGTACGTAACGAGCTCGACTGTCCCATTTGCACAAAAACACGTATATTTTGCGTATCCCTGTTGCAATCCAGTCAACATGGCCACAATTTTAAGATCGGAACAAATTTTCCAATTGTGTTGATTGTAATTTATCAAATTGAGCAAAAAAGCCATTGATTCATACGTCTCCTTCATATTAACGGCATGAGCTAATGGAATAGAAGGTTTATCATTTCCTTGATTAAGTAGGAAGGCTTTCAAACACAACTTGCTGCTATCGATGAATAAACGCCATTCATCTTGATTATATGGCTCACCAAACTCTTCAAACAAGCCGTTTACGTCATGGCAACAACATGCTTTGTCCTTTGTAGAATAATATTTGTCAAATTTCTTGTGACGATTTCTGTGGCAAGAAATTTTGACCTCCTTGCTCAGAAATTGTGTTCGGTCAAGCGTGATGTAAGCAATTTGGATTTCTCCTTCGATAAGTCGAGGTCTCGCACCAAATCATGAAATTCCGATTGAGTAAACAATCTTTCCAATTTCACCCGATTCCTCCTCGTTTGGGGGGGGGGGGGGGGGGGTTTTTTGGGGGGAAGGGGGGGTTTGTGGGGGGGGTTGTTATACCTTGTGATCAAAAAGTTCCGGTAATTTTCAATTTAAAAAGGCCGCCTTTATTTTTTCGGTAAAATCTTTTAGTGTAAGATGGCAACACTAGTTCTGATATTCTGTCAAAGTGTGAGAGCAAATTATCCATTAGTTTTGTTTTGACAACTGCTTTTGTTAGTCGAAAAATAGACGCTCGGCGATTTTTACCATGGATAAAAAATTGGAACAACGCGTTTGTGTGAAATTTTGTGTTGCAAACGGATTTTCTGCAGCGGAAACGCTCAGAATGTTGCAAAAAGCCTTTGGTGAGGACTCTATGTCACAAAATCGTACATTTGTTTGGCACAAAGACTTTAAAGAAGGCCGTGAAAGCGTGAGTGACATGCCGCGTTCTGGACGACCATCGACCTCAACTACCGATGAAAACATCGCTTCCGTGAAGAATTTAGTTATGGAAAACCGCTCAATTAGCATTCGGGAGATAGCTGCACTCCTTGATATCTCATTTGGATCGACCGAACACATTTTGACGGAAATTCTGGGCATGAAACGCATTGAAGCACGACTTGTTCCAAAAGAGCTGAATTTTTTGCAAAAACAGCATCGAGTTGAGGTCGCTAAACAGATGATTGCGAACGCAGATAGCGATCCCACATTCATGGAACGCATCATAACTGGTGATGAAACGTGGGTATATGAATTTGATATGCTCACAAGTCAACAATCGTCCGAATGGCGCGCCGAAGATGAGCCGAAACCAAAAAAAATCACGACAAAGTCGCTCCAAAATTAAAGTTTTACTGACCGTTTTCTTTGATTTTCGCGGTGTCGTCCATTCTGAATTCCTTCCAGAAGGTCGAACGGTTAACAAAGAGTATTATTTACAAGTTATGAGACGTTTGCGTGAGGCAATTCGAAAAGAAGAGGCCAGAATTGTGGCGCAATAATTCGTGGATTTTACACCACGATAACGCTCCATCACACACCGCGCTCACTATTTGTGAATTTTTGGCCAAGAACTCCACCAATACCATCAAACAAGCACCATATTCACCAGACCTTGCCCCGTGCGACTTCTTTCTCTTCCCAAAACTGAAAATTCCGCTCAGAGGTAGGCGTTTTGAATCGATTGATGCGATAAAAAAGAATTCGCTGGAAGAACTGAAAGCCATACATTCATCGGCCTATAAAAAATGTATGGATGATTGGATAAAGCGCTGGCATATGTGTGTTGCCTCTAATGGCGAGTACTTTGAAGGCGATAATAAAGATATCAATTAAAAATTGAAATAAATGCGTTTTTTTTCAAATTACCGGAACTTTTTGATCACAAGGTAGAAGCCACTTGTGGATACTAATGTTTTGGGAGTCTTTGTGGTTATTTGCAAAGCAGAAATAACAATCCGTTGCATGACAAATAGCGACTGAGAGATAACAAATAAGTGACTTAGTAAGTAAGACATTAACACTTATTACTTATGATGATGGGTCCTCCCTTAGCTCAGTCGGTAAAGGCGCAGCTACAAAGCAACACCATGTTGGAGGTGGCTGGGTTCGATTCCCGGTCTGGTCTAGGAATATTTTTCGTAAAGGAAAATTTCTCGACTCCCCTGTTCTTGCCACACAATCATACTAATGTAAAAATGGTACTTGGCATCGAAAGCACTCAATTAATAACTGTGGAAGTGCATTTAGAACACTAATTTGAGAGCAAGCAATAAGATAATCGTGAAAGTAATAAGCTTGAAATGCTAAAGAAAAAAAAACTTATGATGATGATCAGAAAAGTACTAAGTACTACGATGCAGTATATCGTTTATATGAAAGTTACTCGTGAGATCGATTTACCTTGGGCCTGACATCCACCTAGCCAAGCACGTTTTGCATTAACTACATAACACTTTTGGTATCCACAGTTCGTCAAAGTCTCCAGGATCAATTTTAAAATAATGCCTGTATAGCAGTGAAATTGACTGGTTTTGTAAAAATATGATTGCCACAGGCATAACAAAACTTTTGTGGGTAATTTTTACACTTGAATTCATGTTTTGTCGTACACATGGTTAAACAACAATGTTGAAGAAAGAAGCTGCCAAATTGAGTTGGTTGCGTTAGGTTCTCGCCGAGCGGTCTCACAAACACTAGCGCAAAGTACATTGTTGAAAATATCCCATTTTATTTTGCGTGACACCTGGCAGAGGTTGAAAACAAACTAAAGGCAATGTTAGTAGTGTTTCTATATTCATGTATGTAATCAGTTTGTGTGCATAAATCTGTGGATGTATGTTTGTACGTACTTATATACGTGTGTTAAATATCAAATCTTTTCAATATCATACCTTCAATTTCCATGATTTTACAAAAATACTCATAACTTCGACAATCTTCAACCATTTTCATTCATTAAAGGATAATTATCTTCGATTTTTAATAGAATTGAAGATCCAATTATAGTATGAATTTTTTAATCTAGTCATCTCATTGAAAATGTTCCCAGATTTGTATGGAAAATTTGCAGAAAAATTACAAAAAAAAAAAATGCAATAATCTTTTCAATAACTCCAAAGTTAATATTTTAATCAGGACGTTATGTTCATGTAAACGATAGCAAATTTATTTAAAATTGGTGCACTGGATCCACAGATATTGACATTTTAGTAAATGTACTTTGTCCAAAATCCAAAAAATCATTGTTTTTGTGTATCTCCGAAACGGCTCTACTTTATTTTTTTCTGACCACGGCATTGAATTCAGCGCATGATTTTGCAGTTGTAATGATCATCACCTTATCGAGTTCAAAAATGCTGTAAACTAGTGTAATCATATCATTGTCGACATTCTCAAGTCCTTTCGAATCTCGGCAAGGTGAGACACCATTCGTGTTTGTTTTGTTGTTTAATTTTGCTTGGACGGTGTGTGACATGAGTGGAACAATTTTCAGGAAGTCCGTAAACCCTTTAGCTGGTTTCACCAACGATATTAATATAGTAAAACGCAACATCGAGACGAGAGCGTAAATGGTAGACACTAAAGGCTCGCAATGGGTAGGTAAGAAAACCATTGGAAAAACTGTCAAATTCACGCAAACGCATCCGCAACCTATTCATTAAGCCTTAACGATGGTAAACTGTAGATGAAAGGTTCAGCAAGCTTTCTCAAACTATGTGTCTACATCGGCGACTCTATAACGAGGTGAGCCAATGACACACGCTATCTCAGTGGCACAGAAGTTACCCTTAATTTGAAAATAAGCAGAAAATTTAACTTTGCTCCTTTTTATCATGGAACTCAAGCACATCCACCTGATCCAGGATTAGGACCCTGTGAAAAATCAGTATCTTCAAATAACTAGCCACTTCTTCTGCGATGGTACAGCTAGTTCAAGAAGCCCAGTGTAACATACAGTTTTGCCAGAGAAGTTTTTCCGTTCTCCTCAATGCTGCAGCCTCATCAGCAACAACGCAAAATATGAAATACTAAAGGCGAGTTTCCAACACCCGGTGGGAGCAATTTTCTTCCCCCAAGCAGCAAACTCTCTTGCTCCGGAAGAAATACCGGGTTTCTTTGTGCTTCGTTCGTTAAAATTTTCCACTCTGATCCTTTCGAACGACCGGCTGAAGCTAAGACAAGTCCCTTCAAGATTTCTCATTCCTCAGGTACCCTCAAGGATTTAAAATATTCCCTATCGCAGCATCCCCCTCGTTCATCCCATTCGCCGACGTACACATACATACATACACGCATACACCCCCTATGCTTACATCAGAAAACAACCGGCTACAAGAAGCAACAGCAGCAACTTGCAATGAGCACATTTTCTTAATGAAAACAAACGAGCACCAAGGTTCAAAAGAGTGCTTCCAAGAAACTCTAATCCGTTCTCTAGTTTCTCTTGTGTAAGCATTAAAGCAATATTCAGTCGTCTTGTGGTTGATGGTATTCTCTTTTGCAAGATGACTTATATTTAGGGAATTTTATATGGAACTAACACTCGCTGGCGCTGTAAAGCATTGTCACATATTTATACGATAACAACCCAATTTTCTCATCATCCATCGACACAGTGTGGCCAAAAAGTATGAAACCAGTCATAATTCTCAATCCAGTGTTTACCATTTTTGGATGATAGTTCATAAAAGAGCTTGGGTTTATTCTTTCGCTTCATACAAAATAGTATCAAATGTGGGAAATTATATCCATAGTTCCGTTGATCACATGTGTATCTCATTCAAATAGGGAATCACAGTTATATATTTATGCGATCCACTGCAGTTTATACTATAACAAACAGGAATTTTTTTCTTCTGTATAAAAACCCATCAAACATCAAAATCAAACCGAACGGATATTCGCGGCTGTTTGATTTTTTACCTCAATCACATAAAGAACAAACTGAATACCCGATACAACAACAATGGACCTACCGATCACAAAAGATTTGCTAGATTTTAAGATAACAAATACGACGAACTACCTATTTATTTACTTATATGTCGTATACACCGTGTCCAATATATTTTCATACAAAATAAAACTCTATTTATTTCAAATCGATAATTTATTCGATTTTATTGATAACTTTACCCATTATATTGCAATATAATACTGATCAACTACAGAATATGTTTTGGAATAACACCGCCTTTAACCTTCTTGACCAGCTCCAGACGTTTTTCAAAACCGTCACAGGCGACACGCACGACTTCCATCGGCATTTCGTCCCAAATTCGTTTGATTACGGTTTTGAATTGGTTCATATTAGACGCCCTGTGGTCATTTACCTTCGCCAGCATGTATGACCATACGAAATAATCCAAGGGATTCAGATCTGGTGAACTGGGAGGCCATTCATTCTTGTCCAAATAGTCGGTCAAATTTTCTCGGCACCAGCCCTGAACGAGATTTGCAGTATGCGAGGGCGCTCCGTCCTGCTGAAACACATAGTGATCATCTCAAAACACCTCTGGTACATATGGCTTGACAACTTTCTCCAAAACTTCCGTTTTATAATATACGGCATTCACTTTAACGCCTTTTTCGATGAAAACCAGTGGTAATTTGCCTCGCTTGCAAATTCCTCCCCAAACCATCACTGACGCAGCACTTTGGAACCGTGGAATATTCCCATAACTCTCTGCAACAGTTCTCGAAGAGAGAGCCCGCAATCTGTCGTTCTGGACATTGTGGGATTGTTGCAAGACGAATAACTTTTCGTCGGAAAAGATAAATTCTTCCCCACCGTGCCGCAACAAAAGCAGACTTGCTCTTTCGAGTCGTTTCTGCTTGAAAGGTTCCGAAACTCCGTGAACCTTACGTTTCTTGAAAGCTTGGAATCCGAGGTCATCTTGCAGTATATTGTGCATTGACGATCTCGAAACATTCAGATCTGCGGCCATTTTACGTACAGAGCGCTGTGATTTTCGTCTAATCCGTTCCCTGACCACTTTAACAACTTGTGCAGTCCGCACCGTACGAGTACGACCGGATCTCTTCCGGTCATCCAACGAGCAGGTGTCACGGTACCTTCGGATGGTTCGGTTCACAAAATCCCGCTTTACTCCGAGGATTTTAAAATTTCTCAAAATAGCGCCCAAGCGCTCACCTTTCAAAAACTTTTTTATCACCATAGCACGAAACTCCTTCATCGCTGGTAAAAGATAAACACCGAATGAAAACAATCGGACATAACCTAAAACCGCTTGTATAAACATAGTGCAAAACTACACCAACACATACGTGAAGCACGTTGAGTAGTTGCACGACACCAATGCAAGGAAAAAGTGTATGAGAATATATTGGACACGGTGTATAAGAATCATGTTGTAGACCGTTTTTGTTAGGAACACTAATTTTTCTTAAACGCTAATCCCCTCTCGCGGGTCTAATTTTTCACTTTGTCGACGGTGAGAGGGCTTATCTCATGCTATAAACATGCATGTGAGACCAAGAATTTGACCAGTAGTGAAAGTATCACATATTCTGCACATTTATTTCACTGCCACGTCGTAGAACGTTTATAGAAAGGCACTAACATCAGATATGATACTGGCGGGTTATGTCGCTATTCACTCTTAGACTTCTTGTTTCCAATCAAAGGGAAACGACGAAAAGTACACTTTTCATTTTCGTGGCAACTTATGTTGTTGTTTATCCATTTGTTTTATGGAATGAATAACCAAAATACCTGGTTTTCTCATGGTATAAGTGAAAGTAATTGCAAATTTTCGAAAGGGGTGAATGTTTTGATCATGGTAAATATCTGACGGTTCGACATGGAGTACATGGCCACAGAAGAGTGTTACTTTAGACGGACGATGACAAGCATGTTTATTAGAGATAGGACGCGGACGGCCCGCTTAGGAAGCACGAGCAGTAGATTTAACGTTTTCAAGTATTTTATTTCCGCAACAGTGCAGAGAGTCCGCTCAATGAGGGTCTAGTATTTGACTTTCTATAGAAGGGATGTTTATATCACGGTAGTTCCATTTCAATTTCGGTTCAGTTCCATATCGGTTCCGTTTCGGCTCCATTTCGGCTCTGTTTCGGTTCCGCTTTGGTTTTGTTTCGATTCCACTTCAATTCCATTACAATTCCATTTCGGTTCTATTTCGGTTCCCTTTGGAATCCGTTTTGCATCCATTTCAATTCTATTTAGAATCCGTTCCGGTTCCATTTCAGTGTAATTTTGATTCCATTTCAATTTAACTCAAGTTCAATTCAATGTCAATCAACTAATCACGGTTGTAAGGTAAATTCTAAGGCTAACATAACTAAATAGCTAGGGGCTGTAAAATGAACGCCATTAGCATAAGATAACCTGACTGACTGACCCTTATAACACATTTTAAAATGGAAGCTCATTACATGTTAATTCAAACTTTTAGGATTATTATAGAAGATACCGCAGTGCTGTAAGTAGCCAACATAGGCGCACCATTGTAATTGAGGGTTGTCTAGAAATATCTTTCGCTGTTTGAATAGTGAATATTATGCATACTCTTGTTGTAATACTTCTTGGGGTTGACTTCAGTACTACTAGTTGTCAAAATAGACTACATCAAAGGCCTGCATGTCATCCCTAAGAATTATTGTTTGGCAATTTACATGTCTTTTTGAAATCTAGTTACTTCTGCATACGGTCTGGAGATGACTTCGGCACTGGGGGCTATTAACTTAGGCGGCACTTTGCCCCGGATTATCATCTCTAGGAAACATCAGAAATCATTAAACAAAGCTCGTGACATCTAGGATAGGGTATTGATTCCATTTTACGACTGCATAACAAAACATCATCATGGGAAAATTGAAACTGAAATTTTGAAAATACTACGGTCCAATACTAAATACCCCAACTAGTGCTCAAGCGGCCAACATAGGCTAGTGCTTCTAAGGTATTGGTCGTAGTAGAGGTGACGTTGGGAAAGGGTCTAGTCTTGACAACCAAGCTGTCACGCAGCTCCAGCTAGATACTCAAAAAAAAAAACATTGGTTTTCTTAAACGCTAATTCACATTTCATTGTACTAAAGTGCTGTTGCTTGTACAAAACAATTAAAATAAGATTGTCTCCTAGTCATTAGCAGAAAGTATTAAGCTTATCACGTCTGGGTGCTGTTGTGTGTCTTCTAGAAATATGGTAGGGCACATTGGACAACAAATAAAAAACAGCTGTCAAAATGATCTTTTCTATAGCAAAACACAATGAAAACTTGTAGGTTTTCGCATTAGCTTCGGGGTTAGCTTAGCAATACATTTTAACACGACGATAGACACGACAGTGTGCGTGTGTCAAACGTCAGCTTAATTGTTTTAATTTTATTTTTGACGTTGTTAAGTCAATACTGTTGCAATGTTTATTATAAACTACCATAATTGGGTGATCGGCCCGAACTCAAATTAAAAAAACTAAAAATTACATAAAAAAAACTAAAAATATCAGGGTATTTTGATTCGTTCCTGAGATACAGCGTTTTGAAAGAAAGAACTTCTTGTTTTCCTGTTTTTATACAATACTAGCTGAACCCGGTGCGTGCGCTGCTACGCTTGCAACTAAATAAGGGAAAATTTAATATAACTGGCACGTTTATGGTTTTTTTTTCAAAATGAGTTTTTTTTTCTTGAATAAGCAGGGGTTCAAACTTCTATCAAATCATGTTTCTTACCAGAGAAATACACGTGTTTAAGTATCCTGGATAATTCTCATTTTTGGTAGAAATTTGTGTTTCATTTGTATGGGAGCCCTCCCTTCCAGAGGGGGGTGGTTTCTCAAACCACCATACAATCATTGCCTTCAAAACCCCCCACATGCCAAATTTGGTTCCATTTGCTTTATTAGATCTAGAGTTATGAAGAAATTTCAGTTTCATTTGTATGACAGCACCCCTTCTAGGAGAGGGGAGGGGTCTCAAACCACCATAAAACATTTTTCGCCATCAGAAAACCCCACATTCCAAATTTGGTTCCATTTGCTTGATTAGTTCTTGAGATATGCAGAAACTTTTGTTTCATTTGTATGGGAGCCTCCCTTTCTAGAAAAGAGAGGGGTCTCAAACTACCATAGAAACATTTTTTGCTTCCAAAAACTTCTGCATGCTAAATTTGGGTTCCTTTGCATGATCAGTTCTCGAGTTATGCAGAAATATGTGTTTCATTTGTATGGGAGCCCCCCTTTTCAGAGGAGGGAGGGGTCTTTTACTGTCTTAAGAACCTTCTCCGGCCCCAAAAAACCCTGCATCCAAATTTCCACGCCGATCGGCTCAGCAGTCTCCGAGTTAAATCGTGACAAAGGAAACCCCAACTCATTTTTATTTATATAGATTATTTTTTCTCTTTCATGTATATCTCAGCAACTATGATGGCTAGAAACAATCTACTGATTGTTATTAAAAGAAAATTGTTCAATAAAAACATAAATAATATAACTTCTTGGCGAAAATGTTGCCAAACATGCTATTTTTTTCATTTTAAAACTAAAATTGCAATTTTCTCTCAATGTGAACATTTTGATTTCAAAAATAACTACGCCATCGTGTTTCTCACACTTTTTTACATAGAAAATACTAAAAATCTTAGCTTTTTATTGAGCCGTTATTGAAATACAGCGTTTTAAAACAAAGAACTCCTTGTTATCCAGTTTTTATTCAATTTTTTTTTTATTTTCATGTATATCTCAGCACCAAGCATGGCTAGAAACAATCTAATAGTTGGTATTTAAAGGATTTTGTTCAGAAAATTCATTAAAAATATATTTTTTGGCGGCAGTGTAGCCAAATATGTTAATTTTTCATTTTAAAACTAAAATTCCAACAATTCCGCCAGCGTATTCCTCGGATTTTTTTCAGAGCAAGAAGAAGATATCAAGAAAGGATGAAACTGTCACCTGATACCTGATTACAGCAAGCGTTTTGTTTTGATTGAGGTGAATGTGTTTGGTTCAAAATGAACTGCTCGATTGGAGTAGGAGTAAACCATTCTCTACGCGTCAATGGACCTTATTAAAGCATCGGTCTGGTGTAGAAAGTTTGAAAACTGTGTGTGGGCCATGCTGATCAGGACGGCCGTTTGAACTTCGCTTCACTGAAGGTTTGCTGTAGCCCTTTGAATTTGCATACCAATGCTCATGGCAAGCAGTTAAAAAACGTATCAGCTATTCTTCATGATAAGTTCAATCAGTTCATTCCGCAAGTAATAGAAGGTCGTAAGCTATGCATTGAATTTCCAGTTGTTGATTTGCTTCATTCTGTATTACTCTTCGCATTCGAAGGAAGTATATCAGCTCGGAGATATCGGGATCATGATGAATCCGAATTCAGCAAGAGTAACCAAAACAGTAATTTAGGCGCGCTTTTTACTATTCCATACATATGCCTTATGATTATTACACACAAACAACAGTCATGAAATCCATAAGGCAGTTTATGGAATTGATAAGGATGACTTGAGAAAATCGTTACGATTAACTGGAAAAACCTTAGTTATACACAACGATTTCATAAGGGCCGTAATCAAAATACAGTGGGTTCAAGCAGTTTCATAAGGCAAATTATATGATATTCGATATGTTTTTTACATCAGTGTGGACTAGGCATCTGTCAAGAACTCCGCTTCATTGCATTTGTTTATTTTTATCGGTATACATGTTTTAGTGCGCCCGGAAATGTCCAAATTGGAGCCAAATTAGCGTAATTTGCGGGAAGTTTTGCTTTTTGCTTTCCATTCGAAAAAATCTGCGGCTGAAGCGCATCGTAAAGGGTATCCACGGTTAAATTGCGTCACTTTCAATAAGCTGTAACATTTTGCTCTTTGAGTTGATTTCAACGAAATTTTGGGTGAAATGACCTCAGCGTGTATTGTTTACACTGCGTGAGTTTCATTGTGAAATGTGTCGTAGTTTTGGAAATGGAGTCGAAGGAACAGCAAGTGCGTGAGAACATTTTGCACACGCACCTCGACAACCCACTTCTTTCGCACCGAGTCATCGGAAAGATGTTGAAAATTCACCAGTCTACAGTATCTCGTGTCATAAAACGTTTCGGGGAACGTTTAACTGTCGATCGGAAGAAGGTGAGTGATAGAAAAAGTGTTCCGTGCTGTGTGAAGGATCACAAGCGAGTGGTTGCTGCCTTCAAACGCAAACCTAACTGTTCCGTTCGGGATGTCTCGAAAAAGCTGCACTTGACCATAAGTTTCGTGCAGAAAGCCAAGAAACGAGCCATGCTCCGTTCATTCAAAGTTCAGAAAGCTCCAAACCGCAATGAAAAAGCTGTACACACAAATGTTGACGAAACCACACTGCTGCATCATGGACGCTGAAACACACGTAAAAGCGGATTTTAAACAAATTCCCGGCAACCAGTATGTGACTGCGAAAGACAAGTTCGATGTTCCAGAGTCTCTCAGGAAACAGCAAGTCAAAGTTCCCCAAGAATTTCATGATATGGCAGGGGATTTGTTCGTGTGGTAAACGGAGCAAGCCTTTCGTGACAACTTCAACTGTAAATGGTCAAGTATACATGAATGAATGCCTGAAAAAAAAACGACTGCTTCCGTTTCTCAAAACACACTACGTTCCTACAATTTTTTGGCCGGACCTAGCCTCTTGTCACTACTCCAAGGATGTTCTGGAGTGGTACAAGACGAATGGTGTCAATTTCGTGCCGAAGGATCTTAATCCCCCAAGCTCTCCAGAGTTGCGGCCAATTGAAAAATATTGGGCTATAATGAAGCACGAGCTTCGTAAGCATCCTAAAGTTGTAACTACAGAACAGTAAATGTTGAAGTCATGGTTGAAAGCGGAAAAAAAATGTCGGTTCAAGCGTTGCACAAAATCTAATGCGTGGTATTAAGAAGAAAGTTCGGGCTTTTGGATTTGATAAAGAAATACAGTGAAATAAAAATGCCTTAACCAAGATTATACATTGTATTTTATTCCCTGAATATTTCATGACAATCGGTTGACCGACTTGTTTTTGAGGACGAGTTTAAAGTGATGCAATTTAACTGTGAACACCCTTTATGATTGTTACTGCAACTTATAGTGAGGCTGCAATTAGCGAAAGAACGTGTCGTGAATGGTTTCAACGCTTCAGAAGTGGTGATTTCAGCGTAGAAGACAAGGAACGTGCCGGACCGGTGGAAAAGCTTGAAGTTGAAAATTGGGAGGTATTGCTGCAAGAAGATTTATGTCAAACGCAACACGAACTTGCAGATTCAATGGATGTTACTCGACAAGCCATTTCACATCCTTTGAAAACCTTGGGAATGATCCAAAAGCAAGGAAATCGGGTACCATACGACTTGAAGCCGAGAGACGTCGAAAGGCGTTTTTTCACGTGTGAACTGCTGCTCCAACGACAAAAAAGGAAGAGTTTTCTGCATCGTTTTGCTACTGGAGATGAAAAGTGGATCCATTAAGATAACCCGAAGCGAAAAAAATCGTGGGGTCACCCCGGTCATGCTTATGCTGTGTATTTGGTGGGACTAACTCGGCGTGATATATTTTGAGCTGTTGCAACCGGGTGAGACAATCACAGGAGCTCGCTACCGAACACAACTAATGCGTTTGAGCCGAGCATTGAAAGATAAACGGCCACAATACCAGCAAAGACCCGACAAAATCATTTTGCTGTTTCTCAGGTCATTAAAACCTACCTAGAAACACTATAATGTGACATCCTTCCACACCCGCCGTATTCTCCAGACATTTCTCCTTCCGACTACTAAAGCCTGATTGAAAGTAAATTTGGACGCATTCAAGTGACCATAATTCAAGAATTAAACAACATACACGGTTGATCAAAACGTCAAACAAAAGGGTATTTATTCAAACGATATATAACAAGCTATTACATTTTACAGTTTCGAACGAACGGTCGCACTTTACTTGTGATTGATGCCATCATGATCTGCACAGTCGCTGGTGACACTATACCGACGAACTTATTCCACTTTAAACGCATTTGTTGTGCATTTGTCACTTCTTTACCGCATCCTCGAAGTTTTCGCTTGACAATTGCCCAATATTTTTTGATCGGTCTGAACTCAGAGCAATTCGGAGAATTAATCTCTTCGGTGACGAAATTAACATTGTTTGCAGCAAACCATTCTATTACCTCCTTAGAGTAGTGGCAGCGGGCTAGATCCGGCCAAAACATAACATTGGTCTTGTGTTGCCGAATGAAGGGTAGAATTCGCTTTTTCAGACACTCTTTAATTTAAACCTTCGACGTCATTGTGTTAGATGTGATGAAAACCATGGTTTTAAGGCCACAACAGCAGATTCCTTGCCAAATCATTAGTTTCCGAGCAAACTTATCAGCAAAAACAAATTTATACCTAGAAGGAACATCCCCACGACCAGTTGCCAGGTAAACTTTTCGTCCGGGGATTTGTTTATAATCCATTTTGACAAATATTTCGTCATCCATTAAAATACAGCAATCAAATTTCATCAAAACTCGTTCGTATAGTAATCGTGCTCGCTTTTCTGCCACTAAATTCTGTTTCACGGAGCGATTCGAATGTTTACTGGCAAAAAAGACTTATATCCTTCCCTTGAAAGGATGTTACGCGCGATGGAAAAGTTGAAATCGTATTTCTTTGCCAAATCACGTATGGAGACACCTGGGTTGCCTTTCACGTACCTCAACACCTTTCTCCACAACTCTTTGTCCCTAGTGTCACTTTTATGATAGATGCGCTGTGCTCTATCCACACTCAGAATATCCTTGTAACGTTTGATTACAAGACACATCGTTGACTTTGGGAATTTTAACATTTTTGTTATTTTTGTGGCAGACCACGACGGATTCTCTAGATGTTTATGCACAACTAATTTTCTTTTCTCAAGTTCCATGATCCTTAATTTCAACACGCGTCGATCAATCGAGAAAAACTGTGCGTCCAAATTTACTATGAATTGAGCTTTACCTTTTCCGATAGATGACGCATGGCCTGTCTGAGCAGCACTTCCGTTCTTACGAAGAGGCCATAAACTGGGTAGATTTATGGATCACTTTTCGACATGGAATCCGTATGCTACCAGAAAGATGGGAAAAAGTTGTGGCTAGCGATAGCCAATACTCTCAAGAATAAAATATTTAATCAATTTTTCACAATAAAGTCTCAAGTTTTGATAAAAAGAAAACGGTGGTTTTCCATTTGCACACCTGATACATTCTCTTAAAACTGATTTAAAAAAATATATTTTTGTGCAAAAGTGAAGAATCCCGTAAAATATTAAAAGTCAGAAAATTTCAGCCCGATTGGTTTAAAAATAAAAAAGATAGCTTACATTGAAGTTACGCCATGGGTCAGAATTGACACCAATATCTAAGAAAGGTTAAAATTCGAGGGAAATTCCCGAAAGGGGCTATTCATTTCTGGTGGGAGGGGGTATATTGTATAGAGAAAAGTCTACGAGGGGGGAGGAGGTTAATCTGAGATTTTCAAAAATCAGTCTACGTGGTTTATGAACTGGCCCAAATCAGGAATACACGATTGTTTTGTCCAGATGTCACACCAGTTTTTGAAACAAAATTTTAAACCGGTGATTTTTATTGTAAGAATATTAATGTATCAATAGTCCGATACTGGAACCATTTCCCTAATGGCAGGGTAATAAAACATCAATAGAAATGGAAAAAATAGCAATAAAAATATGTGAAATTGCCACTAAATTATTAAACACTGTGAATCATTGAACACGAAAAAATAACAATTCGCACTAGAAAAACTTAAGATAGCAATAAAAAATTGATAATTCATTTTCAATAATTCAAAAGTGACCGGTAAACGCTAAAAAAAAAGCAATGGAAATTCTTACAAACGCAATAATAAGGTGACAGTTTACCGTAATAATAATAAATTCTAGCGCTATACATGTGATAAAAGTCTTGAAATCTTTCAAATCTTTCCAACAAATTGCAATAGAAAATCAAAAAATTAAAATAATTTGTTTTTTTAAATATTTGGATTTTTGTTTTTTTTGTGTTTGGTTTATTTTTTTTTTTGAAAAAATTTTGGAAAAGGAAGAAATTTTTTTGGATATAATTTTTTTTGGGGGGGTGGGTGAGATTGTTGGGTTACCGGACCCTGACCAACACCGATTGGGGGGTAATTAATTTACACTGCCAGTTGTGGGGTAGAAAGTACTGGGTGTCTCCATAAGTGGACTGTATTTAATTTATTCGGGGTTTCTTTTGGCATTCCATTCCATCATACATTACATCACACCTTCGAGTCACATTCGTACGGAACATCACGCAGCACATATATTTGTCCAACACATTTTATTTACAGTTTTTTTACATTTACTACAAACTACTACATCACAAACAGTTAACACAGAACATTATTCCATTGTGGCTCTGCTCCCATCCATCCTTCTCGAGAGTCAGAGCCGACACGACTAATGCACAGCAGATCATCTACTATCTAGCAACCAGATGATCCCTGCTGTGACGTCACCGATAACGATCGCCTGTGATCGTTGTCGCTATCGGTCGATGTGGTAGGTAGAGTGTCTCGATTCGGTGGAATGATCGTGCGAGAGAAGTCCTCTCATTCAGCAGTGGCGTAGCGAGGGTAGGGCGATGTTACTCCCGAACATACTCACTCACCCTGAAATGTCCTACATTTCTGAATAAATCCTTCCGTAGCAGTATTCATAGACGTTCAGCCGAATGGACACAACAACTTTTATGTACTAACACACTTTTCTTTATCGGACGAAAATAATAAAACTGGAGTGGTGATCAACAACAACAACAACAACAACAAACTTATTGGCTGGTGGGTGTTTGTGTGTTGTGTGGGTAGTTGTTGTTTTGGTTGGGTGTGGTGGTGGGTTTGTGGTCTTGATGGGGGGTGAACCGGGTGTGGTAGGTGTGGTGTGGGGGGGTTGTTTTTTGTTGTTGTGGGTTGTGGTGGGTTTGTTTTGTGTGTGTTTTTTGTTGTGGGGGGTGGTAGAAAGTGTGTGTGTTGATAAAATGTGGGTGGTTTGTGGGGTGGTTGTGTGGGGTTGGTTTTCCGTGGATGCCGTGGTTTTTATGATGTGATGTCCGACGCAGCAAAAGTAGAATTTGATGTATTGCACAATCTAGCACCAATGCTCGAGGATCCAAGTGTCCATATTTACTTTTGTTTGTATACGATATTCAACTCCTAGCAGCCATCATAACCCAGTGCCATATCGATCCAAAAGTAATGGCGATGCTGAGATAGTTAATTATGCCGCAGTGATGGCTGCTGGCTAATTGTGCCAACAAACCAACCATTTTGACATCCATGCCACGCATTGACCAACACTGGCAATTTCCTTTGTCCGGTTTGCCGATTTATCCGGCTCGAAGGACCATAATGTTGGATTACCGGACCCTAACCAACACCGATTGGGGGGTAATTAATTTACACTGCCAGTTGTGGGGTAGAAAATACTGGGCGTCTCCATAAGTGGACTGTATTTAATTTATTCGGGGTTTCTTTTGGCGTTCAATTCCATCATACATCACATCACACATTCGAGTCACATTTGTACGGAACATCACGCAGCACATATAGTTGTCCAACACATTTTATTTACAATATTTACAGACCGTTTTACGGTACAAACACTTAACACAGAACATTCCTTTCTATTGTGGCTCTGCTCCCATCCATCCTTCTCGAGAGTCAGAGCCGACACGACTATCGCACAGCAGATCGTCTACTATCCTACAACCAGATGATTCCAAGCGGTGACGTCACCGATAACGATCGCCCGTGATCGCTGTCGCTATCGGTCGAAGTGATAGGGAGAATACCGTCTCGAATTGGTGGAACGGTCGTAAGAGAGAAGTCCTCTCATTCAGCAGTGGCGTAGCGAGGGTAGGGCGATGTTACTCCCGAACAGTGTGCGTTTGAAGATGTGCCGAAGGGTGGTCGGAAATCCGGTCCTGTTAGTCCGGATATCGATAAAAAATTCGGGAACCCCAAAAACCCAAAACCCAAAAGGTATGTGCTGGGGGGCAAAAAAAGAACTGGGCGAAAAAAAAACCCAAAAAAAAAAAAAACCAAAAAAAAAAAAAAAAAAAGGCCGGGCCCGGGAAACACGGGGCCGCCAAATTTTCTGTTTGTTGATGGTGTGGAAGTGTGGGGGTAAAAAAAGAGACGAATGAGAGAATGGAAAAAAAAAATAATAAACGGCTCCCCGACCATAATTTTTAAATGTAAGGGGAGACAAAGAAAACCCGGAAGGGGAAAGTGTAATTTTTTCAGAAAAATGGGTGGGAGGGGGGAGGGGGGTGGGGCATCAAATCTTATCGGCAGAACAAAAAGGTGAACACTCAGAAATACGTTAAGGAATGTCTCCAGAAGCGATTATTGCCGATGATCAGGCAGCACGAAGATCAAGTAGTGTTTTGGCCTGATTTGGCGTCATGTCAATACGCAAAGGACACTTTAGAATGGTACAAAAGTCAAAATGTATGTTTCGTGCCGAAAGACATGAATCCGCTGAACTGCCCGGAAGCACAGCCAATCGAAACTTTTTGGGCTTTAACCAAAGCTTCGAAAATTCATAAAACCAGCGGACGACATCAAAAAATTAAAAAAAGATTGGCCAAAAGTGGTCAAAATGGTGGGAAGTACCATTGTGCAGAAGCTAATGGGTCATGTTCGAGGAAAAGTTAGGAGTCTTGGCTAGGATTAAATATTTTGATTAAACGAGAGTAAAATACCATATAAAACACAAATACAAATGTGATTTGCCAAATAAAATTATTAAAATTAAAAAAAAATACTTTTTTGTTATTTTGAAAGTGTGCTTATACTTTCCGGAACAGTCTATTTGTCATGTATATTAAAGCCAGATAACGCCTGAATCTAGCCTGTTGTATAAAAGATTGCAAACATTGTTGTATGGCGCATGAAAGATTGCAAACAATTTCGTTGTTTACGCCTCCTTTGGCTTGAAATTAAACGAAGGTAAATGTTACGCGCTCGTGAAAATTAATTTTTTTTTCTGTGCGGTCACTTTTGAATTATTGAAAGTGAATTATCAATTTTTTTTTTGCTATTTTAAGTTTTTCGAGTGCGAATTGTTATTTTTTCGTTGGCACAGTGTTTAATAATTTAGTGGCAATTTTTTGAATTTTCAATGCTAAATGCTCATAAATTAGTGTCAGTATAATTTTAGTCTTTCTTTAATAGCTTTTTGTTATAAACTACAACATTCGTATTGTGTAAGTTAAACATGTTCTTCCACATCAACTTAAGTTAGCAACGTTATAGAATTTCAACTAGCCAGTCGTTTCTTGGTTGCTCGCCAATCCAAACGGAACAGATTTACCAGACGGGTTTGAACCTCACAAACGAAGGCAGGGGCAGAAATTAAAGGATTGGTTTACATGGTCTAATTTGTTAATTTTCTGCACCAAAACACATAGCTGCCAATGAGTGGCTTTCTGGAGAACTTTTTGTTCGGCTTGCTTGTACACTGCATTGTTTCAACGTTTGTTTTTATAGTAGATGGCGGTAACCATGGTGAGTGAGTGAGCGAGTGAGCGAGCGAAGAGACGATGCAGACTCCATTGTTGTTCCGTTTGAGTTGGTGTGTATTTTTTCTGTTCTCACCGCAATCCATTTAGTGCACTAATATCGCACCGTTGCTCGAGTGCAGCAAAAAGGAACGAATCCCTCGATTGCAACGCCAAACATTCGCGGTTCTGTGGCAACCGCTTTGCTTTTAACAAGCAGTATTTACATAATTTTGAAATAACATGAACGGCAGCCGCTCCGGCACCTTTCCATTGGTCGCACGAACCAATCATAGTTTTAGGGTTGTCAGTTGAAGAAAAATGCTATGCTTATCAAACTGATTATTTCCTTTGTGGATATTCTAATGTTTTTGATAATCATATTTTTTCAAGAGATTCTTACAATATTATGATAATCATTCAACGATTAAAGATTGCAAAACGAACGACGTTCAACATACACCCTGGTGGATGGAGCGAGGATGAAGGATTTTATCTCACTATCCACCTCAGTTGACGTGCTATAGTTGATGCTCAAGCATCACGTTATATTTACTTCACACGATAACCTCAAAATACTTAGTTTTGACTATGAAGTTCGCTTGTAAGATGGAAATAAGGACAGTGGCTTGAATTTATAAATTTATATGTGAACATTTGATACTGATTGTCGAGTTAAATTTTTACTGAAATAACCGATCGTCCAGTTTTTGTTTAACATGCTTCCTATATAGTCGTTACTGAATATTATGCGGTTTCCGTGTACGTCGAATGAAGAAACTTTCGAGGAGTGTAAATAAAAAAAAAACATCGGGATGAAATTTTGCATACCTACTTTATTTGCTTTAGTTTCGAAAAGTAGAAGAGATACGCGTTGGTTTCATATCAGCTCTCAGCATAGGATGAGGAGAAAAAGTATATCCTATTTTCCAGCAGTCAAGATCTGTTCGATCAGGTTTTCCTTAATACTGCGCTTGTGGATAGAAGAGGCATGGAGAGGAGAAAATGAACTAATCAAAAAAAAAAAGTTTAAATAAAATACAATGGGAACGAGACTTAAAGCACTACAAAAATGGACAAAACAGCCAAAATGGCCCGCCGTTTGTGATTGTATTTTGGAGAACCTAGCTAAGGACTAAAGGCCCTTGCTCATACCGTACCGAGGGTGTTACTCTCTACTCAAGTGGGAGCAGCGTTAAAAATCTTCCCCCCTTGTTCAACACATCACGCGCTCTTCAGTTTAATTGGATGAAATTATTCAAGAGTCGTTTTCATCGTTATGCGCTTCTTCTGCCATGAATGGTCAAATCCAAGTAGAAATGGCCGCGGGTGGTGCTGCCTACTGCGATGATGACAAAAATAAATACAAATATCAGTCACAGTACATGAAATGTTTTTCAATCAGACGAATTTCTGTGAAGAATTTATGGTGATAATTATCGCCATTTGCGAGAAATTCTCAGTTCTGTTCCGGTGTACTGATGTTTTAATCGAAAAGTCGGCCGAAAAGTGGTAGTAACAAAAAAATAGTGGTACTAGTAGCAGAACATGAAGTGTGTTGTTCCCAAATGCAATGCTCAGGAAGTGCAAATGTTCCGGGTGCATAATGCCGGCAACATCATCTTTCAAAGGTGGACAAAAGTGGTCAATATATTGGGCCTTGAATCTGAACGGATCTACCACAGACATTTCACTTCGGATGCATTTGTCGAGAGTAAGTATAAACATAAGTTTCATTCCTCCACAATCCCTAATGATTATTATCACTTTAAAGACACCCGTACGAAGCTCAAGTCAACAGCGATTCCCTTACTTCAACTTCCAACTGACGCTAGAAGGGTTGCTTGGAAGAGGGGATGCTGCATCAAAGGTTGTTTAACCAAAAAAGCTAGTTATCTCGAGAAATTCCCACCGAACGGATATGTTGCGTTTGTTAAATGGACACAAATCCTAGGAATAGCGGATAATGAGTTTCCAAAAACCACCTCTCTACGCATCTGCAGGAAGCACTTTGCAAAAAAGGAATTTGTAAAAGGTAATTTTATCATAATTTTATAATAGCGCACTACCGTAAGGTCGTCATCCACCGCTCACTGATTCCCCATTCACTGCTCACCATATAATCCGAGACATAATCATCGTTGTTGAAAAATACTATTGTTACTTGTTATAGTATTGATATTGCTGTTAGTTGCAACTGCACATAAATAATAATAATACACCAGCAGTGGGTGGTGCATGGAGCATAAGCGGCGATTGGTGACCTTACGTTGGTTCCGACAATACGTGAATATGAACGACAATACCCGAATTTCGGTTGATAACAATCTTTTCCGTTTCTATTTGTAGTGCGGACTCGGTACCTGAAGCCCAGTGCTGTTCCTAACCAAAACATGGTTCGTCCGGTGAAGGCAGCTTCCATATATCGCCGTACAACTTCATCGTCACCCCAGTTTTGGTTGCATGATCACACTTATTGCAAAGAAGATATGAAGCCAAGGAGTAATCGTTGTTGCTATGTGTTCGGGTGTACTATCAAAAGCGCCAAAGGCATATTTCTCCACAAATTTCCAAAGGACAAGAAGATAGCCAAGGCATGGGTGACTGCACTGAAAACGTCTGGAAAACCAACAAAAAACTCAGTAGTCTGTAGTCAGCACTTCCATGATAGCGATTATCGTACAGGTAGGTTTTAATCTTAGAGTAAAAATATACAAGAGAAATGACGGCTTCGATTTAAAAAAACGATTATGCATCATATTCCATGCAAAACATAAACCTTCATGAATTTCATTTACCTTCTGATGGTAGTAAGTAAAAAAGTGCCGAAGCCATCATTTTCGTCACTGCGTACGATTATGCAAATTATTAACGTGGTTTCTTCTTTTTTAAATTTTATTTACGATTAAGTTTCTTCTTTCGAGGTGGTTTCTTCTTTCAGGTACAAAAATTCTTAAGAATAACGCTGTTCCATCCATCAAACTGCCTCTTACGCATCTACAACAGACAGAACAACTAAGGAATGCAGAAAAACCCATATGCCCGCAAATATCAAGGATTTCGGAAGATTGAAGCAATCCCTTTTTTAAGTAGCTCTGAGGATTCCAATCTTGTAGCCGATACGAATATCAGTGAGCCAAATAACATTCCATATGAAGGTGACGAGCGGGTACGATTGTTCGCTGAATTGCCCTTTTTTGCTGATGTAAGCTCAGCTGAGCAGCAGCGAAGCAGTAATCCGACGCCCAATGAGCAAGACTCAATACAAGACCAAGCACCCATTGAAGCTGCTATTCGTGAACTGCGTAACAATAAAAACACTATACTGAGTGACCTTCTTGAAACGAACAAGGACATTAACGTCTGGACTGGAATCCCAACCTTGGAACTGCTTACAGCTATAGCGCTCGCTGTAAAACATCTTGAAGATCATGTTTATACGAAGCAAAACAAGATGAACGCATCAGATCGCGTTATTTTAACGATGGCAAAGTTGAAACAGAACATTTCGTTCGTTGCGCTAGGAACGTTGTTCCGCATTGCTTCATCAACCGTATCTGAATATTTTTCGCACACGGTTCACTTACTATCATAAGTGTTGGGCAAAATGGTTTACTGGCCGTCGATGGAGGAAATATGTCGCAATATTCCTTTCTGCTTTCGAGAAAATTTCAGTCGCATTAGATGTGTACTAGATGGTTCTGAAATCGGTATTAACTGCCCGAATTGCTTGAATTGTAGAATTTCGTGTAACTCCAATTATAAACATAAGCGTACTGCAAAGTTCCTCCTGGCTGTTACGCCGGCTGGGTTGATAAGTTTCTGCAGTCGAGCATACTCGGGCAAAGCTTCGGACAAACACATTTTCTTGAAAGGAAATTTCATCGCGAAGCTGGAAAAGTTCAAGGATGAGATAATGGTAAACAAGGGGTTCGCAATTGAAACTGAATGCTTGCAAAATGGAATTCGATTGCACATACCTCCTATGATGTTGCAAGAACGGTTATCAGAAGCGGATGCCCTGCTGAATGAGAGAATTGCTAAGGCTCGTATTCATGTGGAGCGTGCAATCTCTCGGATCAAAGTATTTGGCGTACTACAGCAACATCTAGACGCTAGTATGCTTAAGCATGTAGATGAAATCTTAATGATTATTTGCGGTCTAGTTAACCTCTCGGCACCCATACTGCGGGATGACAAATTTTGAAAATTTATATCAATTCATCCCGATTGTGCATTCCTTTCGGTACGGATTGTTCATACAAATAAATATACATACCAAGGGTGCATACATTTTCATTCAGTACTATTCACTTTCTTATTCCTCAAGTTGTTTAACACAAAATTTCTTTGTCACCTTTGTTCAACGAGTACATTGAGAAAATGTGTATCGCAATATAGCTTCAGGAATAAAAAAAACCGTTTTTATATTTCACAGAGTTTATAAAATAAGTATGTATGACATTCGGAGTGATCATATGAGTAGTATATTTTATTCGTGCTTTCGCTTCGTCAGCTTTGGTATGATTTTTGAGAACTAAATATTTTTCAAAGAAGGGATTCAACCCGTTTGCCAAAGCTGATCATAAAAGCTGGAGAAAATCTTCGAAACTGACAAGTGTAACACAAAAAATCGTGAATTTTTTAGAATCTATTGGATCCACGACCGTTCCGGAACTTCATGAGAAAATATGTACGACATGCCGCTTGCAAGTGACCCGTCAGCAGTCAAACCGTACTTTTCAGCCGATGGAAGTTGTTGAAAACGGAGATGAGGTTTACGTTGAAGAGGTTGGAAACATTAGTGAGCATGATTTCCAAAACATGACGGAAATTCTATCCCGAATTGGGATCCGGAATGTCAACAGAAGAGAGCTGCGACGGGAAACCTTCCGCTGCGAAATGCTCAAACAAGCCGTGGTTGCAATAAAACAAATTTTGAAGTTTGATTGCGAAGTGTACTATGACGATACTAACGTGCCAGTTGTCAAAGATATGCTTGACAATTGTAAGATCGCTTCAAAACCGGTCAAATTCCAAATTTTAACATTGCTCACTCCTTCGTGGAGCAGGCAGAAAATGATGGATGAAACAGGATGCAGTAAGTATGGTAAATGTCATCAACATGCGGAAGCTAATCTTCCACAATTCTGCAGGTAAATGGTTCGTCGAAAAGGCTCAACAAGTTCGTGCTTCGAAGGGAATTCTTAAACTTCCAGATGCGGGTACATCGGTAACAGAATTGGAAAAGGTCGCTCAGGAAGAGGCAAAACAGTACTATTTGGACTGTAGTACGTTAATGCCAGGTATTCGGGATAAAATCAGTGTAAAGACACCCGCCGGTCGAGAAAGTAGGCAAAAACGTTTGCTTCTTGGGTCACTAAACGAAATTTTTGCAAACTTTAAAGAACTTTTCCCAAATTTGAAAATCGGATGTTCTACGTTCGCTAAGCTGCGACCTTCGGAATGCATACTTACCGGAAGCTCCGGTACGCATACAGTGTGCGTATGCATGAGGCATGAAAATATTGAATTGTCATTGCGTGCGGTGAAAGCCTTACCGATAATACGAGACAGCTGCTTGAGCGAGCTGATTCAGGAATATTTAGTATGTAAAAACCCTTCTCCTCATTGCTACTTTTTGGAATGCACAGAATGTCCTGACTTGAGTGATTTTAGTAGAAAATTACTGGATGAAATTGAAAAATTTCCTCTAGAAACCATCAAGTTTAAAAATTGAATTCCGATAGAAAACCACTATCAACTTGTTGATAACACGACAAGCGCACCTGAAGAGTTTGTAGATAACTTCAGCAATCTGCTCAACGGCTTCTTGCCACATTTCTTCATCACAAAAAGGTACACAACTGACAAAAAAATGACCCATTAATACTCATTTTATGTTTATATTCTTAGGCACAAAAAGACTATCTATTTAAGCTGAAGTCCAATCTGAAGTCAAATGAAGCTAATTTCCATTTCGCAAGGCAGATGATTACAATTCATCCATTCGTGATTTATTATAGAATCGAAGGAGAGATTCTTCATAAAACATTAATTATTAAAGCATAACTATGTTTTGGTTCACTGCTGTTTTGTTAAGCTGTTTGAGTTCATGAAGATCAATCTTATGCAGATCGATGGAGCTGGGAGTCAGTACAAGAACAAATATAACTTCACCAACATCACATTTATGAAGAAAGATTTTCAAATGGATGTAGAATGGAATTTTCACGCCAGTTCTCACGGAAAATGTCCATGTGATGGAGTGGCGGGAATACTTAAACGTGCTTCGCACAAATACAGCTTAACGCCAAATAGAGACAAGCTGATAACAGATGCTTCCTCATTCTATGCATGGGCTGTAGAGCAACAAGGACAAACAATGTCTTTCAGTTACGTGGGACAGCTCGATTACGATACAGCGCGTTGGCTAAACTGCAAATTCGAATGGAGAATGTTCAAACCATCAAAGGGACTCAAACTACCATTATTTTTTGCCACAAAACGAGTACATAATCATATCTAAAAATATTCGAAGAGCTCTGAGATAAAATTCCACAACCTTAGATTTAAAACATGAATATGAACTTTAGGAATCTAAAAACGATTTCATTATATTTATTTTCATTTGAAACAACTAAATTATATTGTATTTAATACTATTCTAACTCATATCGGAATTTGAAAAATAAAAAAAAGGAAAAACACGCTAAACTGCTAATAATCAAAATGGCGTCTTAAACGAAGATGGCAAATTTTTTTTTACTTAAAATGATTGTTCTTTACTCTACAGAACACAAAAAAAACAGTGATTGCAAAATTATGCTTTGTTGCGTATAGAAATATGATACATATTGATATTGCGCAATACACGCAAAAAAACGTCAAACTCTTTTTAGAAAAAATATTTTTTTATCGGGTAAATGTCAATGCACACCTAGTTTCTCGACTGCATCTTATGTATTTTTTCTCAGCTTTCAGATGGTGTGCTCAGAATTCGGATTGAGCGGTGCGCTCATAGTGAAAAAATCGATATTATTGATAAAATTCAAGATGGTGGCCAAATCCAATATGGCCGCCACATTTTTTAACATCAATTGAAAGCTTTATTTATCCTCTATACAACAGCAACGAGTTTTGAAGATGTTTCAATGTAAAATTTTGTGATATAACTTGTTTACTTACCTAAGTTAACATTTCCAGAGTTTTAAACCTGGAACATAAAAAAAAGGAACAACTTGATATGTAGCAGTAGTTCTGTAGTGTAGCTTAACACTCCAAACAAGGAAGCAAAATACGTGCTTAAGACAACACGATGTCATGAATCATCCAGAAATGTTAATGAATTACTTATCGCAAAGCAAAGTAATTCAATGGACGATTTAGAAAGATTGATTGCATCTCAGATTAGGACAAAAAGTACTGCAACATTCACTTTACCCCCCACTTTGCGAAATCACCTTGGAACTTTGAAGGATGCCCAAAGTTGTTAGAGATCAATAAAAATAGTTAATTTTAGTCATGCAAACACTTACTGGTTATCTGCAACAAACACGCGATAATGTGTTTGCACCGCTTTGTTCCTGCTTTGCAGGAGCAATCCAGATCCAACAACTTATTATCACTACAGAGCTTGAGCCGAGTATCTGCCGGATGTGAGCTCTGGAGAACGTACTCTTTAGCGTGAACAAATAGTGTATCATGCTTCGTGTATCCTAAACATATTATGTGATTGGCAATCAACACTGCTAATCCTTCTCTTATTGGACGGACAGAATCTCCCACGTAGTCCAGAATATCTGCTAGTTCTAGCGAAACATGTTGCTCCGGCACTACAAGATAAAAAATGGAACAACTTTAAACATTGATTTCAACAGCAGTAGTTTTCTCACCTGTATTTTCCATGACATCAGGAGTAAAAAAGTTTTCAATCACAAATTCAAAATTTTCACGTTATTTAGGCCTACCAGCGTTTTCCGGAAACACGAACTATTGACTGTTTTGTTGCAATCGAATAAAATATTGTTTTTGAACTGTAAAGTGTTCATTAACATTGATAATATACACATCAACAAAATTGTTTGAAATTTTCTCGTAATTTCCGAGAAGTATATGGAATGTGAAGTGCATCAATAAATTACAAAAATTAGAAAAGTGGTTTTTTTCGTATTTTATCAACCAATATGTCAAC